>JACAXG010000483.1:39242-51751 GCA_018881555.1 Amblyornis subalaris
GGAATTTCACCCTCATCTCCCAAAAAAACACCTGGAAACTTCCCAAAATTCCCAAAAAATCCATCTTTGGAGCTTGCCCTGGGATGGAATGGGCACAAAAAAGTGGGAATTTCACCCTCATCTCCAAAAAACCACCTGGAAACTTCCCAAAATTCCCAAAAAATCCATCTTTGGAGCTTGCCCTGGGACGGAATGGGCAGAAAAAGCGGGAATTCCATCCCCAGCTCCAAAAAAAATCCGGAAACCGCCCCAAAATTCCCCAAAAATCCATCTCTGGAGCTTCCCAAGCTTCGCACGGAGCAGCCAGACCCTTCCCTCGGGAGCCGCCGAGGGAATGCAGGAACAGGGAACGGGAAAAACCCCCCCAGAGGCCGAGATCCGGGACGGCCCCGATCCCGAATCCCGGAATTCCCGGGAAGGGCACTCACGTCCTCGTCCAAGCTCGTCTGCTCCAGGTCCACCAGCTTGAACTGGAGGCGCTTGAAGATCTCCTCCATGGCCTCGCACGCTTTGTAATCCAACTTTTCCCCTGGAAAAACACCGGGAGCGCCGCCTGGCACAGCGGGAACGGGACGGAAACGCCGGGAAAAGGCGATTCTATCCCAAAAATCCGCCACAGGGATCCACGGGGAACTTCGGGAAGCGCCTCCGGCTCTGTGGGTCGCGGGAGGATCCTGGGAATGCACCTGGAATTCCCTAAAATCCGGGATTGCCGTCCTGCTGGTGGATCGGGGGGGTCTTCCCGGGTGGATCCCTCGGGAATTCCCTTGGGAGCCTCTCCCAGCGTGAAGTTGGGAGTGAAATTCCTGAGAAATTCCTGAGAAATTCCCGGCTCGGATCCCGGGAATGTTTCCCAAGGATTTGGCCTCTTTTTGTGGGAAAAGCGAATGAATTCCTGAATTTCGCTTCATTYCCAGCCGGGAATTCCCTCGGGAACAGGGAGAGCTCCCTCTGCAGGAGCCACATCCCAACTTTTTTTCCAGAGGGGGAAGGGCAAATCCTTCTCCCAGAAAAATCCCCCAAAATGAGGGAGTTGGGATTTGGGAATCGCTTGGGGTCTCCCGGGAAATTCCTGCGGGATGAAGGAGATTTTTGGGAAAGGGGAAAAGAGCGGGAAAAGGCGGGAAAAGGCAGGAAAATTCCCTGGGAAATCTTTGCCCAGGAAAACCTTGGAGTGGCAGCGTCGCCCAGGAGGGGAATAAAATTCCCAAGGGATGGGAAAGGGATGGGAAAGGGGCTGGGAAAGGGCTGGAAAAGGGGCTGGAAAAGGGGCTGGGAAAGGGGCTGGAAAAGGGGTGGAAAAAGGGCTGGGAAAAGGCAGGAAAAAGGGTTGGAAAAGAACTGGAAAATGACTGGAAAAGAGGACGGAAAGAGGCTGGAAAAAGGCTGGAAAAAGGCCTCACCCTTCAGATCCAAGCAGTCTATCCTGGGAGCCAGGTCCTTGAATTCCTGGAAAACACAAAAAAAGGGATTTTCCAACTCGGGAAAAGGAGGAGGAAGCAGAGGAAAAAAGGAAGGAAGAGAGAAAAACCGGGAAAAGCCTCCCCCCCACCCCCCCCCCGAGGGAGGTTTGGGAATTCTCGTGGGGATTTGGGAATTCTCAGGGTGAAGTTCATTGGGAATTGAGGCTGGGGAATCCCTGGAAGTTGAGGTTGGGGAATCCCTGGGAATTGAGGCTGGAGAATTCTTGGGAATTGAGGCTGGGGAATCCCTGGGAATCGAGGCTAGGGAATCCCTGGAATTCTCGGTGCAAAACAAGGGAAAAAAACACGGGAAAGGCAATGGGGAAAATCCAGGAGTCGGGAATTTCCGGAAGGARAAATCCCCAAAATCCCAAGCCGAGGGAACAGCTCCCTCGGGGAAAACCTGGAATGCATCCCCAGGGAAAATCCCAACCCCACGCTGGGCTCGGGACAACCCCGGGAAGCGACGCCACCGACCCCGCTCCCTATTCCCGCCGGGAACGCGGAAAACCGGGATTCGGGGGGGGGGGGGAATTCCACGATTTCTGGCTCCCCGCGGGAATCGCGCCCATCCCGAGGCTCGGGAATGACCTGGATCTGCTTGAGGAGTTTGGGAATTTGGCGGCAGTTGAGCTTCTGGCAGGCGCCGCGGTAGGCRGCGAGCACCTCCTCCACCGTCACGTTCCGCGCTGGAAAACACGGAAAAAGCTCGGGATCGGGCGGGAACGGCAGCAGGCCCAGGGGAGGGATCCGCCGGGATGAGATCCCCAGGGATCTGGAATGGGAAAGGGGATCGGGGCTGGAGGGAGAGGGCAGGAGGTGGGGAAGGGGGAAAGAGGGGGAAAAGGGATGGGAAAGGGGTTGGAAAAGGGTGGGAAAAGGGTGGGAAAAGGGGTGGAAAAGGGGTGGAAAAGGGGATGGAAAATAGGATGGAAAATGGGATGGAAAAGGGGAGGGAAAGGGGATGGAAAAGGAGTGGAAAAGAAGGTGAAAAAGGGTGGGAAAAGGGGCTGGAAAAGGGATGGAAAATGGGATGGAAAAGGGGAGGAAAAGGAGCTGGAAGAGGGCTGGAAAAGGGGATGGAAACAGGGTGGAAAAGGAGCTGGAAAAGAGGCTTGGAAAGGGTTGGGAAAGGGGCTGGAAAAGCACAAGAAAAGGGATGGAAAAGGGCTGGAAAAGGGGAGGAAAAGGGGAGGAAAAAGGCTGGAAAAGKGGCTGGGAAAGGGTGGGAAAAGGGGCCAGAAAAGGGCTGGAAAAGGGGCTGGAAAGGGGAAGGAAAAGGAATTTTGGGAGCTTTTGGACAGGGAACAAATCAAGGGACACTTTTTCCCTCTCATTCCCAATCTTYTCCCACCCGGAAATCTGACGGAAATCCATGGAAGCAGCTCCTGCTCCCAAACKTTTCCCTTCTCCAGGTGTATCCGGGACTTACCCCACCCCATCCCTCCCCTTTGGAGCGTTAAAAAAATCCAGGATTCTGGGGGGGAAAAACRCTGGGAAAATCCAGGGAAAGATGGGAACGTCAGGGCTGGAATTTGATCCCGAAATCGATCCCGGAACAGGCCCGGGGAGGGATAAGYAAAGTCAGGAATAATTAACGAGGATTCCTGAGCTTCCATGGGATGAAATCCGACCTGGAGCCGCGGGAAGCAGCGCCTGGAGCTTCCCAGCAGGGAAAAAAAGCAGGAAAAGGGAAAAAAAGGGATAAATTCCCAATTTTAGGGATGCTCCGGGCACATCTCGCCTGAAAATCCCACCCTGGGCATTCCTGGGATGATCCCGAGGATCCCTGGGTCACATCCCACACAAAAAGGGCCACCTGGATCCCAAAAAATCCTGTTTGGATCGCAAAAATGCCACTTCAAATCCCAAAAAATCCTGTTTGGATCCCCAAAACGCCCCTTTGAATCCCAAAAAAACCCATTTGGATCCCAAAAGAATCTGTTTTCATCCCAAAGAAGGGTGTTTAGTTCCCAAAAAAGCCATTTGGATCCCAAAAACCCCTGTTTGGATCCCAAAAACCCCTGTTTGGATCCCGTAAACACCTGTTTGGATCCCAAAAAGGGATGTTTGGATCCAGAAAATGACCGGCTGGATCCCAAAAAAGCTGTTTGGATCCCAAAAAAAGGGTGTTGGGATCCCAAAAAATCCTGTTTAGTTCCCAAAATCCTGTTTAGTTCCCAAAAAGGTCCCTCTAGTTCCCAAAACTCCGTTTAGTTCCCAAAAAAACCCTGCTTACTTCCCAAAAAACCCCTTTAGTTCCCAAAAATCCCCTTTAGTTCCCAAAAATCCCCGGTTAGTTCCCCAAAAGGCACATTTTGTTCCCCAAAAGGTTCATTTTGTCCCCAAAAACGTCCATTTTGTCCCCAAAAAAGGCCATTGAGGGCCCTTCCCGTGACCTCGGGGGGTGACACTTTTGGGGTCTTTTTGGGGCATTTTCTGGCTGTTTTGGGGTTGGTTTGGGGGCATTTTTGGGGTGTTTTGGGGTTGGTTTTGGGGCATTTTCTGGCTGTTTTGGGGTTGGTTTTGGGGCATTTTTGGGGTGTTTTGGGGTTGGTTTTGGGGCATTTTTGGGGTGTTTTGGAGGCATTTTGGGGACATTTTCGGGACAGTTTTAGGGCTTTTGGGGGGGCATTTTCAGGCTGGTTTTGGGGTGTTTTCGGGGTGGATTTGGGGCAATTTTGGGGCATTTTGGGGCTGCTTTCGGGGAATTTCCAGGTGTTTTCAGGTTGTTTTGGGGGCATTTTCGGGTTGGTTTTGGGGACACTCGGGGGGCATTTTCAGGCTGGTTTTGAGGTGGTTTTGAGGTAATTTTGGGAGGTTTTAGGCCTCGTTTGGGGGCATTTTTCGGGTGGTTTTGGGGCATTCTGAGGCTGTTTTCAGGGCGGTTTTGGGCTGCTCTGGAAGCATTTTCGGGCTGGTTTGGGGCTGTTTTCAGGGAGTTTTGGGGCATTTTCAGGCTTGTTTTAGGACATTTCCAGGCTGTTTTGCGGTGTCTTCGGGCAGGTTTAGGATGATTTTGGGGGTGATATTGGGGTGTTTTCAGGCTGGTTTCAGGCTGGTTTCGGGCTGGTTTCGGGCTGTTTTCCAGGTGTTTTCGGGCTGTTTGGGGGCATTTTCAAGGTGTTTTCGGGACATTCGTGTGGTATTTTCAGGCTGTTTTCGGGCTGTTCCCAGAGCATTTTGGGGCCATTTTCCAACTGGTTTTGGGCTGTTTGCAGACCATTTTGGGGGCCATTTCCAGGCTGTTTTTAGGCTGCTTTCAGAGCATTTTTGGGGCCACTTTCCGGCTGGTTTTGGGCTGTTTCCAGAGCATTTTGGGGCCATTTCCAGGCTGGTTTCAGGCTGTTTCCAGAGCACTTTTGGAGCCACTTCCCGGCCGTTTTTGGGCTGTTTCCCAGGCGGTTTCGCGGCACTTTCGGGGCCGCTCCGGGCCTGTCCCAGGCCGTTTCCCGCCTGCCCCCACCCCTCCCTCAGGCCCCTCTCCCCCGCTCGCCGCCGTTCCCTACCGTGTCTCCAGGGATCCTTGGGCTCCACGGCCCCGGACACGATGTCCTCGTCCGAGGGGAACGTGACCCTCTTGGCCCCGGGCCTCCCCCGGCCGTCCTCGGCCCCTCGGGCCGCCCCTCCCGGCGAGGCCTCCGCGGCCGCCGGGGCCGCGTCCCCCGCTCCGGCCTCGGCCTCTTCCATGGCGGAGCTCTCGCTGCTTCACGGGCGGCCCGGGGGCATCGCCCGGAGCCTCGGCGGCCGCCGCGGGGCCGGGGCCGGGGCCGGGCCCGGGCGGCGGAGAGCGAGCGGACGGAGGCCCCGGCGCCGAGCCCCGGAGCGAGCGGAGCCGCCGCCGCCGCCGCCGCAACGGCCCCGCGCCACGGCCGCCGCCGCCGCCGCCGCACTTTCGCCACGGCCGCGCGGGGGGGGCCGCTCCGCCGGGGGAAGGGAAGGCCGCGGGGAAAGCGGGAAGAGCGGGAAGGGTGGGAAGGGAGAGGGAAGGAGCGGGAGGGAAGCGGGGAGAGGCGGCGGCGGCGCCGCGCGGGCTGCGGCGGCCGTGGCGAATCTGCGGGGGCGAATCGGCGGCGGGGAGCGGCGCGGGGTTGGCGGCGGCAGATTCGTCACGGGAGGGAGTTTTTGGGGGAGGGGAGGGGAAAAGGGAGAGGCGGGAGAGGGAAAGGGGAAAAGGGAAGCGGGAGAAGCGGCGGGAGAGAGGAGAGGGGGGCTCCGCTCGCGGCGGGTTCGTAGCGGAGCCGCGGGGCGGTGAGGCGAATCGGCGGAGCGGCGGCGCGCGCAGGGCCGGGGACCCACGTGGGAACGGGAACGGCACAGAAACAGGGACAGGGACAGGGACAGGGAATCCCACGCGGGAAAGGGACCAGGAACCCCCCCACAACACCGGGAACGGGACCGGGATCGGAACCTCCTGACCGGGACCGGAGCCGCTGGACAGGGAACGGGACCGGGAATCCCACCCGGGACTGGGAACCCCACCCAGGACCGGGAGACCTCCGTGGGATCGGGACCGGGAACGGGACAGGGAATCCCACCCGGGACTGGGAATCCCACCCAGGACCGGGAACCCCACCCAGGACCGGGAGACCTCCGTGGGACCGGGAAGCCCACCCAGGACCGGGAGACCTCCGTAGGATCGGGACCGGGACAGGGAATCTCACCCAGGAGTGGGAAAGGGACCGGGAATCCCACCCAGGACCGGGAGACCTCCGTGGGATCGGGATCGGGAACCCCACAAGGGTACGGGACCGGGAGAGCCACACGGGGCTGGGAAAGGGACCGGCAACCCCACGCAGGACCGGGAAAGGGATCGGGAACGGGAATCGCACTCGGGAGACCCACACGGGTACGGGAGACCTCCGTGGGATCGGGAACGAGACAGGGAATCCCACCCGGGAACGGGAGCGGGATCGGGAGCCCCACTCGGGTACGGGACTGGGAACCCCGCACGGGACCGGGACCCCCTTGGGGTGCCCACCCTCCTTTTCCCATTTTCTCCTTTCCTTGGAATGCTCACCCCCCTTTTTGCTCACCCTTGGAATTCCCACTCCCCGTTTTCCCCTCTTTTCCTTCCTCCTTGGGATGCTCATCCTCTTTTTTCCCCCCTTTTCCCATTTTCCTCCCCTTTTTCCCATTTTCCTCCCATTTTTTCCCTGTTTTCCTTCCTCCTTGGGATGCTCATCCTCTTTTTTCCCCCCTTTTCCCATTTTCCTCCCCTTTTTCCCTCCCCTTTTTCCCATTTTCCTCCCATTTTCCCCCTCTTTTCCTTCCTCCTGGGGATGCTCACCCTCTTTTTTCCCCCCTTTTCCCATTTTCCTCCCCCTTTTTCCTCCCTTTTTTCCCCGTTTTCCTTCTTTCTTGGGATGCTCACTGCCCTTTTTTTCCCCCTTTCCCTCTCCTTTTTTCCTCCCTTTTTTCCCTGTTTTCCTTCCTCCTTGGGAGGCGCACCCTCTTTTTTCCTCCTTTTCCCATTTTCCTCCCCTTCCCCCCCCCTCTTTTTTCCCGCTTTTTCTCATTTTTCCCCCTTTTCTCCCCCTCCAGACCCCTCCATGGAGCCTTTCCCAGCTCCCATCCCCACTCCCGTGGGCATCCTGCGGCTCCCCCGCGGCCCCGACGGCTCCGGGAGCCGCGGCTTTTCCCGGGATTCGCGGCGCTGCCCTTCCCGGGATTTCCCGGGAGCCTCTCCCGAGGCCCAGGGGGCTCGGGCCCTTCTCCGGGAGCGATTCCTGCGGCTCCTGGGAGCCGCCCGGGGCCGCCCCGCCCGCTTTTCCCTCTGGAATGGGATCGGCGTGGACGCCGTGTTCGGCGCGGCCGACGTGGAATCCGTGGCGTTCCAGGTGGATTCGCTCCGGACTCCCYTGGGAATCCAGGGATCCGCCCTGCTCCGCTGCAGCGACGTCCTGGCTTTCTCCTTCCCTTTGGAATGACCCTCCCCGACGGAATAAACCCTTTTTCCCCGGCTTTTTCCCGGCTTTTTTCCCGTTTTTCCGGGTTTTCCCCGTTTTTCCCGGCCGGATGGACAATTCCGGGAGGCGGGATTTGGGGTTTTTTTATGGATTTTTTATTGGAGTCGCCCCCGTCCGTCAGTGCCGGTAGTGGGGGCTCCGGGAGCGGGATCGGGAATGCCTGTGGAGCAGGGAAAGAGGGATTGGATCAGACTGGGGGGGCCTGGAGAGCGCTGGGAATGCCGGGAATGGGGATGGATCAGACTGGGGGGGCTCTGGGAACGTCGGGAAGAGGGATGGATGAAATTCGGGATCCCCAGGAGCAGGGAAAAGGGATGGATGAGGGTCTCTGGGAGCAGGGAATGGGGATGGATCGGACTGGGGGTCTCTGGGAATGTCAGGAACAGATATGGATCAGATTTTTGGGACCACCAGGAGCAGGGAAAAGGGATGGATGAGGGTCTCTGGGAGCAGGGAATGGGGATGGATCAGATCAGGGGACCCCGGGAAACAGTGGGATCAGGGAAAAGGGATGGATCAGGATCCCCGGGATCAGGGAATGGGGATGGATCCATCTTGGGAACACCAGGAGCAAGGGAAGAGGGATGGATCAGACCAGGGATCCCACTGGGAGCAGGGAATGGGGATGGATCAGGGTGCTTGGGATCAGGGAACGGGGATGGATCAGAGCTGGGACCACTGGGAATGCCAGGAAGAGGGATGGATCACAGCAGGAATCCCACCGGGAGCAGAGAAATGGCATGGATCAGGGATAGATCAGGGTCCCTGGGATCGGGGAATGGGGATGGATCAGGGTTCCTGGGATCAGGGAATGGGGACGGATCGGGTCCGTGGGATCAGGGATGGATCAGGGAACAGGGAATGGGCATGGATCAGGGTCCCTGGGATCAGGGAACGGCGATGGACCAGAGCAGGAAGCCCTGGGAACACCGGGAATCCCGGGAATGCCGGACCTACCTGCGGGAGGAGCTGTATTCCCGACCTGCCGGGCAAACAGGGACACGTCAGCCGGCGCCGCCCCTTTCCCAGCTTTTCCAGCCCTTTTCCAGCCGGGAATGCCACGGCTTTCCGTCCCCCACCCCCCTGAGCTCCGGGAGGGGCAGATCCGCTCCCGTTCTCCCTGGAATTCCCAGGAATTCCCGGGATCCCTCACCGTGGATCAGGCGGCTGTACTGCCTCTCCCACCCYCCCAGCTCCCGTTTTCCCTGGAATCGCCGGGAATTCCCGGGATCTCTCACCGTGCCGCGGGGAGGGGCTGCCTCTCCCACCCCCCCAGCTCCCGTTTTCCCTGSAATTCCCAGGAATTCCCGGGATCTCTCACCGTGCCGCGGGGAGGGGCTGCGGCTCTGGCGGCTGTACTGGCGCTCCCACTCCTCCCGCTCCTTCTCCCGCCGCTCCCGCTCCCTGCGGAAAAGCGGGATCAGGCACCGCGGGAAGGGCGGGAGCCCGCGCCGGGCCCAGGGGGAGGAAGGAAGGAAGGAAGGAATTTGGGAAGGAATTTTGGGAGGAATTTTGGAATTTTGGAAGGAATTTCGGAACTTTGGAAGGAAGGACTTTTGGAATTAAGGAAGGAATTTAGGAAGGACAGAAGGGAGGGAGGGAGGAAAGGAAGGAAGGAAGGAAGGAAAGGAAGGAAGGAAAGGAAGGAAGGAAGGAAGGAAGGAAGGAAGGAAGGAAGGAAAAGTGGGATTTAAGGAAAGAAAGGCGGGATTTAAGGAAGGAAGGAAAGTTGGGTTTTAAAGAAGGAAAAGTGGGATTGAAGGAAGGAAGGGAAGGTGGGATCGAAGGAAGGAAGGAAGGAAGGAAGGAAGGAAGGAAGGAAGGAAGGAAGGAAGGAAGGAAGGAAGGGTGGGATTGAAGGAAGGGAAGGTGGGATCGAAGGAAGGAAGGGAAGTTGGGATTTACTTCATGCGGATTTTCCGGGCCATGGCGCGGAGCTCGTCCTCTCGCTCCTGGAAGGGAACGGATCCGGTCACATCCCGGGAATTCCCAGCTCCATCCCCCTCATTCCTGATTCCATCCCATCTCTAGCCCATCCTAGCCCCTTTATCCCATTAATATCCTATTCCCATCCCTTTTATATCCCACTTCCAGCCTGTTTTATCCCGTTTATCCCATTGCTATCCCATTAAATCCCATTCCCATCCCTCTTATATCCCATTTCTATCCCACCCATATCCCATTTATATCCTGTTTTATTCCATTTATGTCCCAAGTTCATCCCATGGTTTTATTCCCTTTATATCCCATTCATATCCCAATTAAATCCCATTTTTGTCCCAATTAAATCCCATTTAAAACATATTTCTGTCCCATTTTTATCCCAATTAAATCCTGGGTTTATCCCAATTAAATCCCATTTTTTTATCCCTATCCCATTCCCATTCCCATTCCCATTCCCAGACCTGTCTCTCGTGTTCCTGCTGGAGCATCTTCTCCTGCGCTGCCTTTTTGTCAGCTTTAACTGGGGGAAAACCCGGAAAATTGGGGATTTGGGGGGCAGATTTGGGATTTTGGAAGGGATTTGTGGGGTCTTGGGGAGGGATTTGGGATTTTGGGGGGGAATTTGGGTTTTTTGGGGGGGGATTTGGGATTTTTGGGGAGGGATTTGGGATTTTTGGGGGACTCTGAGGGAATTCTGGGGGGTCCTAGGGGATTTTTGGGGGTCCCAGTGGGATTTTTGGGAAGATCCAGGGGGATTTGGGGGCTCCCAAGGGGATTTTGGGGGCATTCGGGGCGATTTTAGGGGGATTTTTGGGGGGATTTTGGGAAGTCCCAGGGGGGGATTTGGATCTCCATGGATTTTGGGGAGTCCCAGGGGGATTTGGGGGATCCCATGGGGATTTGGGGCGATTTTAGGGGGATTTGGGGGGGGATTTTGGGGAATCTCAGGGAGATTTGAGTCTCCGTGGATTTTGGGGAGTCCCAGGGGGATTTTGGGTGGAATTTGGGGCGGATTTTTGGGAATTCTGGGATCCTTACACTGCCTGTTCAGCGCCTTCTGCATCCTCAGCTTCAGCTTCTCCTGGGGGGTCAATTTAGGCTGCAAAAAACCGGGAATTGGGGTGAGGAAAAGGGATCGGGAATGGGAATGGGGGACAAGGACACGGAGAAGGCCCCGGGAAGCCCCCGATCCCCTTTTTCCCGTGGATCCAGATCCCTCCCAGCCCTTCCAAAGGGTTTTCCCGAGGAAATGGCGGGGGGGTGTCTCGGGTCGCCTGTGGGGACCTTGGAAAACTTCGGGAAGTGGCCCCGGGGGCAGGGAAATCTGGGAAAATTGGGGAAAACGGGGGAAAATCGGGGAAAATCGGGGAAAACCTGGGAAAATCCGGGAAAAGGGGCCCCACAGAGCCGATTCCCCCCCCCAGAGATCCCCCAAAAAAGCGGGATAAAGCACGGCAGCGCCTCCCGGGTTATCCCGATCCCAGCCCGCGTTCCCAGCCCGGCCCCGAGGGGAGGGAGCGGATCTTTGGGATGCCCTGGATCCGTGTTCCCAAGAGCTCTGGAGTGAATCCATTAAAAACAAGGGGAAGTTTCAATTCTTACTGACTTTGGCAGCTCCGGAATCTTTACCAGCGGCAGCGTCAGCCCTGGGAAGCGCGGGGGGAAAACCGGGATGAGCCGGGGGGTTTGGATCCCGGAATTCCCGGGGTTTTTTACTGGGATTCCCGGGGTTTTTTTCCCGGGATCCCTGAGGTTTTTTCCCCCAGGATTCCCGTGTTTGTTTTTTTTTTCCCCTGAGATTCCCGGGGTTTTTTACTGGGATTCCTGGGGTTTCTTCCCGGGCTTCCTGGGTTTTTTTCCCTCGGGATTCCTGGGGGACTTTTTCCCGCGATTCCCGAGGCTCCTGGGTTTTTTTTCCCGGGATTCCCGGGGGTTTTCCCGGGATTCCCAGGGTGTTTTTTCCCAGAATTCCCAGCATTTTTTCCTGGGATTGCCGGGGTGTTTTTTCCCCGAGATTCCCGTTTTTTTTTTCCCCGGGATTCCCGGGGTGTTTTTTCCCGAGATTCCTGGGGTTTTTTTCCCCTGGAATTCCCGGGTTTTTTTCCCCAGGATTCCCAGGGGTTTTTTTCCCGGGATTCCCGGGGTTCCTGGGTTTTTTTTCCCGGGATTCCCGAGGTTTTTCCCAGGATTCCCAGTTTTGTTTTCCCCGGGATTCCCAGTTTTGTTTTTCCCGGGATTCCCGGAGTTTTTTTCCCTTACTTTTTCAGCTTCTCTCCCACGGCAGGGGAGGCTGCGGGTCTGGGGTGAGGCTTTTCCCGGGATGCCGGGGACGGGGATCGGCTGCGGCTCCGGGAATCGCTGCCGCTGCTCCGGCTGCTCCGGCTCTGGCTGCTCCAGCGGCGCCCGGAACGCCCGGAGCGCCGGGAACGCTCCCGGGACACGGAGCGGCTCCTGCGGGGGCAAAACAGCAGGGAAAGTGGGCGGGAATTCAGGGAAAATCGGGGAAAAATTGGGGGAAAAACGAGGGAA
The DNA here is from genome assembly GCA_018881555.1 of Amblyornis subalaris. Lineage (NCBI taxonomy): Eukaryota > Metazoa > Chordata > Aves > Passeriformes > Ptilonorhynchidae > Amblyornis > Amblyornis subalaris. The sequence continues at coordinate 51,148 of JACAXG010000483.1, forward strand.
AATTGGGGAAGAAATGGGGGAAAATTGGGGAAGAACCAGGGAAAAAAAAAGGGAAAACAAAGGGAAAACAAAGGGAAAACAAAGGGAAAACAAGGGGGAAACAAGGGGGAAACAAGGGGGAAACAAGGGGGAAACAAGGGGGAAACAAGGGGGAAAAATGGAGAAAAAATAGAGAAAAAATGGAGAAAAAATGGAGAAAAAATGGAGAAAAAATGGAGAAAAAATGGAGAAAAAATGGAGAAAAAATAGAGAAAAAATGGAGAAAAAATGGAGAAAAAATAGAGAAAAAATGGAGAAAAAATGGAGAAAAAATAGAGAAAAAATGGAGAAAAAATGAAGAAAAAATGGAGAAAAAATGGAGAAAAAATGGAGAAAATGGGGATCCAGTGCTGGGAATATTCCCTGGATTGGGATCAGCTCCTGAGGGAAGGGAATGGGGCAGGAATGGGGGGAATGGGGGTCCAGTGGTGCCCGGAGCGCTGGGAATGCTCCCGGGATGGGGAGCAGCTCCTGGGGGGAGGGAATTGGGGAGAAAATGAGGGAAAATGGGGCTGAAACTGGGACCAAAATCCACACTGGATCCAAACCGGGACCCAGCTGAGTC
>JACAXG010000484.1:0-52669 GCA_018881555.1 Amblyornis subalaris
GTTTTCTTTAATCGAGGGAATTGTCCTGGCTTCTGGGCTGGGCAAGTTGTCCCTTTTGTCCTTAAGTACCGTCCATTCCGCGTCATTACCGTGGAATGCAGCTGAACAGATAACTCCCTTTTGTTCTTAAGTATCGCCCATCAATTCCCGGCCAGCCCCTCCCCAACTACACAACCTCCCTGGTACCCCGGGGTGGGGGGAAAGGAAACAATTTTTTTTTTTAATTACTTTTTTTTTTTTTTCTAACCCATAACAGCTGTTAAAAACAACACTGAAGGCAATGGGTGGTGGGACCTTCAAGCAGTGGGATCTGCATTTAGCAAAGGCTACTTGGTTAGCCAACACCAGAGGTTCCACTAACCGAGCTGGCCCTTCCCAGTGCAAACCCCTGCATACAGCAGATGGAGATGAAGTCCCCGTGGTGCATATGAGAGGTATGTTAGGAAAGATGGTTTGCATTAATCCCGCCTCAAGCAAAGGCAAACCCATCCGTGGAATCATTTTTCCTCAAAGACCTGGTTACACTTGGTGGGTAATGCAAAGGGATGAGGAGACACATTGTGTATCTCAGGGGGATTTGATTTTGGGTGATAACAGCCAGTAATGTTGAAATGCCTTCGTACCACTGGTTGCTGAATGTCACTGCCACTGCATGTTGTAACTACCATGGACAATGAGAATGGACAGCTCCAGTTATGTCAGTCATGTGTAACAAACAGAGAGACGTGGGGTCCCCAAGCAGGTGCAAAGGAGAGCTCGTTTATTGCAAAAACCAGGCCTTTTTAAGCAGTTTACATACCTTTGAAATACAACAAACATCGTTCAACCAACCACCATAAGCCGCAATGTGAACACACAGTGGTTATATAACTTGTTTTTCTACCTCTAAGTCAGTTGAGCTCATTCCCAGAGGCCTTTTCTACGTAGTCAAAGTAACAGGAGTGAGCCATGATTTTACAAGAGTAACAAGGCCTTCATTTTGTAAGGTTTTACCTATCCGCAACATCTCCCCCTTCCTTTGTTTTTTGTGCGAAGGGTTCATGTACCCTAATGCCAAAACAGTCTGCACCTGTAAAGCCATTATCTTATTAAGACTATTTGTCGGGACCCTGAGATTAAATAATCATAACCTTTCGGTATTAACAGGTGATGATTTTCAAAAGCCCACGGTATTTGATCTGAGGCCTTGGGAAAGACTCCCCTTATCTAATGATAACACTAGAATTACTACTGTGTAATTAAAAAGCAACTTGTTATATCACTGAGTGAAATATGTAGAAATGTAGAAAACTAAGTTTATAAGTTTGTAACAAGATGGAGGATTTTGGGTGTAGGTTTATACTTCTTTCTTCCTTCTTCTTCACAAATCTAGGTAGTTTAACCATTAGTGCAGAAAAGCCTGCATTGCGGATGCTAAATAGACAGTCACTGGATTATAAGTAAAAACATGTTAGTTAGCAATCTAGAATTGGGCAAATTAAGCTTTAAATAACCTTAGAACTCACGGTTTGAGGCCATTTTCCACCTTCCTAACTTAGAGAACGCTCTGTGCTACTGTACTATAGATAAGAACTTACTAAACAACCTGATTAGAAAAACATCTCAGCGCCTCCTGCATTTCATTCCAAACTGAGCAAAGAACTCCCAATATAACAAAAGAGGAAACAGAAACAATAATTTTAACAACTATTCATCATTTGTTGCACACAAGATGGAATACAGATCACAATCAATAAAAACCCATCAAAAACAACTGTCACTGACAAAGAGACCCACAGCATAGGAAAATAAAAGATAGTGTCCAATGTCCCTAGGAAGAGAGCTGCTGCTTCTGCACTTGGAAGTAAATGGCTATTGTTCCGAAGCTCATATGGCTGGAGCTCAGGGGCCATGCTGTTTAGGCAGGAGGGAGTCCATTAGCTGGAAATGCTGACTTTGACATTACCGAATGTCTTTCTGGAAGCATGGAACAGGGAATAACTGAAGAAGGTCAGCAGGAACACAGTAACCTGATGGTGGGTGCAGTGGGACACAAGGCCTCTGTTAGCAGGCTGCTTCCTTAAGCTTCCAGGCACAGCCATGTTCCTGGCAGTCCTATCCCTGCTCCTACCATGGCTACGAGAGCTGGATGGTGATTAGGTAATTTTTTTTCTCACTGGGCCTCGTCTTCTTGGAGGCGATCGATGTTTGTCCAGTCGAGCAGGTAACCACTTTAGACCTATTGGCAATAAAACACATGTGTACCTTCTCCCCTAGGTTAGTAAACCAGCTGGGCCTTGCCATTGCACACCCAATTGTGGATCCTTACGTAAAACTTTTAGAAACTGGTTCTGCACAAGCAAATCTTCAGAGCAGTATTGCTCTGCTGGGGATCCAAATTGATGATCTGCCTGCAAAAACTTTAGTGTAAATATTGCATTATGTAAATGTTCCTGAGGAGCCATATTCATGGACCAAATGAACTCAATCCATATCCTGGGGGATGGTCAGCGGCTACTGAAATAATTGTACTTGTATATAGTTATATGTATAGATATGTGTGTTTTCAGTTGAAAGGTATTAATTTGGGCATTAATCAAATTATATGGAATAAGGGGTGGATAATGTTGTGGGTAACCCAAAAGGTTATTGTATTCTATATCTATCTATGCCCAAAAATTTTTACTCTCTCTTTAAGGACCAGCAGTGAAGCCGGAACCAGAATCGCAAGGTGGGGGGGTGGTAGAGCAGACGCTTTTAAAATCTGCTCTGCCAGGCAGCTTGTGCTCTTTTGCAGGGTGATTTCTGTTTCACTGACTTCTTGGCCTTTGCTTAGGTAGAGGCTTTTCCCTTTTTGGATTCTCTTTTGGTTTTTTTTTTCTCGTCTCAGAGATACTGCAGTTAGCGGTTTTGAACTGCCTTGGGGCAAATTCCACAGGTTTTCCACAGCATCAAGCAGAGCAGCCCCCGCTTCAGCAAGCCAGTCCAGCTCACCAACAATGCCACCCGAGGAGAGAAATTCTATGGAGTAGCCCCAGCCCAGCCACCTTGCCTTGCCTGTCCTGTTGTCTCCTGCCACAAGGAAAGTGAAGTCCCTCTGAAGGTTTCTAGCCCTTGATCTGGAGAATACCAGTAGGAGCTCCAGCTGTTGGGGAGATAAGCAGAGCGGAGGGGGGCGGTGGGGGAAGACTGACACCGTCTTTCCCTTTGTCCTTCAAACCACGTGCTTGGCTACAGAGTGCTATCCCTGGGGGATGTGCCCAGTATTTTGGGTCTCTATTCTGAGGAGTCTGCAAGATTTAGCAGTTTTTTATCTGGTGGTTATTTGCTGTTATTTCTTGACTGTTACTGTTCCGCTTGTTAGTAAGCTGTTATTTTTTCACTCATATCTACTCATATTTGTGCCTTATTGGTGGAAAGGGATTGGTTGAACCTATAAAGGGAGGCAACTCATTCCAGAGTGTTCTCCTTTAAATTGTCTAAAAACCAAGACACTCACAGATAGACAGTCTTGCTGGATACATTTTCTGATCAAAGCTGTTAAATTTGGTCTATTTTGCCACATTGGAGATGTTCTCTATTAGAGAGATAAAAAACCTTGGGCTAACTGTCAAGGAAAACTTGCAAGCTAATAAATTATTCCAATTTCTTCCTGCCAATTTCTCGGGAGACAGTCTGTAGCAGGACACTGCTTAAGCGGGGATACAGCAGCTAGAAATTTGTCTTGTTTAAAAGTTATCCGTGATGGCTTGAGCAAGGAGGGCCTGCTGATCAGTGATAAGATCGAGCAAAGAGGGTCTGCTGTTTGTAGTGTTGAAGAATGTTGAGACCAGCTTGACCAAACTATCAGCCCCCACCATGAGGACATGCAACACATGCTTCCTGACTGAGGCAGGGATCAGCAAGGATATGCAGGCTGACAGAAGTGTCAGAAGTGTCAAGCAGAACAAACCAAAGAGCTGGTAATATCTTTTTTCAGCACAAAGCATATTTTGATGAGTAAGCCTGACTACACATAATCTAAATATGTATATGACTGACAGTCAATCACTTCATACTATAAAAAGCTAGTCCCACTTTTGCATGGCAAGGACTTCTAGCATACCTCCCTAAGGTGTGTGAAGATCCTTCCCTTGAGTGGAAACGCCCCTCAAGGTTGTTCATCGAGGCTGAAAGAGAATTGCCCATGGTCATTGGCATGGGTGAGTAACATCAATCTCTACTTAATAATTATTCTTCCTATCTTTAATATAATTGCTTCAATATTGTTTCAAAAATAGTGCACTATACTAGTAGTTGTAGCTATCCATACTGTGTAGTAAATAATTCTGATTAAGCTCTTTTTTCCTAATCATTATCATTAGCGCAATCAATTAAAATAAATCATTCATGTTATTTATACAAGTATATTTGGTTTGCCATCCTTAATCCTGCAGGACAAAGTTGTATAAAGGTTCAATTACACCTGTATAATCCTTTAGACATAAACTGTTGACTAAGTCTTGGGCTGGGATTGGATCCAATCGTACCTATGCTTCTCTCTGAGAAGGAGTTTAGAAAGAGAGTCCTTTCTGCACCTCACCGGGAGGGCTTCTGTAATGAACTGTCTGAAGCTCCCACTCTACCTGCAACACTGTCCTAGGAAATACACTGATGCCTTTATTTGCTTAAAATCAGAAGCTGGACGATTGTTATGAGGGTAGGGAAAGTAGTTATTTTTATTGGAGGTTTTCCCGGGGTACAAATGCACACTGATCAGTGCTGTGTCACGTCCCAAGTGTCTGTTCTCAGTGTGTGTGTGTGTGTCTGTCTGTGTCTGTGTGTCTGTGTGTACCCGCAGGGAACTCCAGCATTTTATAGGTTTACAGCAAATTAACATAGTTTATAAAAATCTCCCAATTAGAAATATGGTTAATGAGGTGATTTTCTTTGGCTCAGCCTCCTACCGAAACCTCCGCCTAATGCTGCTAGCTACTGTTGTTTGGGCTTTTAGGAGACATGGGACAGAGAAGTGTCCCTGGTCCCTAGAAGACAAGTGGTGATAAGGTTGACATAGGAATCTTATTTTGACTATGAGATAGGGACTATGGGATAGGGAAAACTACCAGCTAGGAATTTTACAAGATTATAGGGTAAAGGCTACAAGGCTACAGGATTACAGGGTTACTAATATACTATTAATATAAAAAGCATAAAAGCAAATATCTCTTTGGCATCAACATTTTTTGATTAGTAAAGTTCTGTGTGTGTGTGTGTGTGTCTCTGGACATTCAAATGTGTCAACTTTGATTAGCACCATTCCTTTTCAAGTAGACATGGGATGAGGGTCTGTCAGTTGCTAGCAGCCCTGATACATAATGCATAAACTGGGCCCAGAAACATGAGCCTCATCTAAGACTGGAAAGGCAGGAAAATTGCCCTAACACTCCTTTGTATCATGGGAGCAATCCAAATTCCAAAGGCTTTGTAATCTGCAGACAAAGCCTTGAAGAGCAGAGGAGCCTCTGGAGAGGGAAACCATTAGGAGCAAAGAAGGGCAAAGAGAGATAGGCAACTTACTGCCACCTTGTTCACTTCCACACTCTACTATCCCATAAAATCGCTTCCTCCTCTTCTTCCTCCTCCTCCTCCTTCTCAACCTTCTGCTCCTCTTCCTCTGAGGAGGATCAGATTTTGCTTCACCTCCTAGTTGGATTCCTGTTTATCTGTTGTTTGCCTAGTTAAGGATCTGCAGGTTCTAATAAAAACTGACAAAAAAATTGACCTTAGACTTTGGGCTGCTGAAGGAGCTATTTAGTAAGGTCCCCTGGGAATCTGCTTTTGAAGGTATTGGGCTCCATGGATGCTGGTCACTTTTTAAGAGCCATCTGTTAAGAGAGCTGGAGCAGGCAATTCCAAAGTGTCAGAAATCAAGCAAGTGGGGAAGAAGGTCACTTTGGATTAGCAGGGATCTCCTTCAAGAACTTAGGTGGAAAAGGAAAGTGTATATCAAGTGGAAGCAAGGTCGGACAACACAAATACCACAGAGATGCTGTTCACCACTGTAGAGAGAAAATCCATGCGGCCAAAGCTCAATTAGATTTCAAGCTGGCCAGCACTGTGAAGGACAACAAAAAGGACTTTTTAAAATATGTTAACATTAAAGGGGGATTAGAGATAACATCAATGCATTACTTGATGAGGTTGGTCATCCCACAAATAGGGATGTAGACAAAGCAGAGTTGTTTAATGCCTTCTTTGCCTTTAACTCTGATGATGAGCCTTGGGTACCCCAGAGCCCTGTGTTTGGATGACCATGACTGGGGGGATAAACTCCCAGCCGACCCCGAACTGGTTCGAGAGTCATTGCTCCAGGTGGATGCACATAAGTGTATGGGGCCTGATGGGATTCATCCCACAGTAACAAAATTGCTGACCGATGTTATCACGGGACCTTTCTCAATGATTTTTCAACAGCCTTAGATGTCTGTGGAGGTCCCAGTCGACTGGAAGCTGACAACTGTTGCCCCAGTTTTCAAGAAGGGCAAGAAGGAAGACCTTGGTAATTACAGACCTTTCAGTCTCACTTCAGTGCCTGGTAAAATTATGAAGAAGGTTTTTCTGAGAGTTATTGAAAATCACCTGAAAGACGACAGTCATTGGTCACAGCCAGCACACCTTAATGAGGGGAAAGTCCTGCTTAACTAACTTAATTTCCCTTTACAACAAGGTCACCCAACTAGTTGACTAAGGGAAGCCAGTAGATGTGTTATTTGGAATTTAGCAAAGCTTTTGATACTGTCTCTCACAGTATTCTTCTGGACAAAATATCCAGCATAGAGCTAGATAAATACATAACATTATGGGTAAACAATTGGCTATTGGGTTAGTTTCAAAAGGTTATAGTAAATGGGGTTATGTCAGGCTGACAGCCAGCCACTAGTGGGGTTCCACAGGGCTTCATTTTAGGACCAGTGCTCTTTAATGTCTTTGGAAATGACTTGGATGCAGGACTCAGAGGTATTTTAAGTAATTTTGCTGATGACACTAAACTGGGAGAAGCTTTGGACTCCCTTGAAGGCAGAGAGGCCCTGCAGAAAGACCTGCACAAATTAGAGGGCTGGGAAATCACCAACCATATGAAATTTAACAAAAGCAAGTGCCTCATTTTGCACCCGGGATGGGGTAATCCTGGATGTATGTACAAACTGAGGAATGAGAGGCTGGAGAACAGCACTGCAGAAAGGGACCTGGGGGTCTTGGTCGATGGCAAGGTGAATGAGTCAGCAGTGTGCCCTGGCAGCCAGGAGGGCCAACTGTGTCCTGGGGTGCATCAGGCAAAGCATTGCCAGCTGGTCAAGGGAAGTGGATTGTCCTGCTCTACTCTGTGCTGTTGCAGCCTCACCTCAAATCCTGTGTGCACTTTTGGGCACCATAATATAAAAAAGGTATAAAGCTATTAGAAAGTGTCCAAAGGGCACTGAAGGGGCTATGAAGACGGTGAAGGGCCTAGAGGGAAAGCCATATGAGGAGCAGCTGAGGTCACTTGGCTTGTTCAGCCTAAAGGAAACTGAGAGGAGACCTCATTGCAGTATACAGCTTCATCACAAGGGGAAGCAGAGGGGCAGGCGCCAATCTCTTCTCTGTGTTGACCAGTGACAGGACCCAAGGGAACGGCATGAAGCTGTGTCAGAGGACATTTACATTGGATGTTAGGAAAAATTTCTTCACCCAGAGGGTGGTTGAGCACTGCAACGGGCTCCCCAGGGAAGTGGTCACAGCGCCAAGCCTGACAGAGTTCAAGAAACATCTGGACAATTCTCTCAGGCACATGGTGTGATTTTTGGGGTTGTCCTGTGCAGGGCCAGGAGTTTGACTTCGATGACCCTTGTGGGTCCCTTCCAATTCAGCATATTCTGTGATTCTGTGAACCATTTACTGAATAACTTAAAACTATGCCCTGCTACTGGATGGTCTGGGACCAGTTCAAGAAATTAATTTTAACTGATTTATGTAGCTCTGCTTTTCAGGAGCAGGACATAAGTCTCAAAAAACACAGCATAGCCCTGTCATTATAGAGGGACAACCTGGAGGGAACACTGGTAATGAACAAGATATTTGGTTTATTCATTTAGTTTGTTTCTTCCTGCCATTTAAAAAAGTCTTGAAACATATATTTTTTGTTCTAAAAAAATATGTTCTTTTTTCTTTAGAGATCTAGGTCTTACCTGACACAAAATATGGTAAGAACCAGTGAAAAAATAAAGTCACATAATGGGAAGGAGTGCAAATTTTAGCAACTTACAAAAAATGGGGGTTATACTTTAAAAAAAAATAAATTACAATATTACATCTTGCTAGACATAGACTTCAAAACAAGTCATCCAACAATGGGAGAAAAACAGTTGTCAGTCTTCTGATAGTTCTAAGGGAAATCAGGCAGAAATATCTTCCATATACATGAAAAGACAGGAAAAAGGAGAAATGTGAGAGGACAAACCCAATACAATCACTATAGATTGCTTTGCACATCTTCATTTTCTCAACTGCTGTTTGACACCCAGGGTGTTGAAGAAGCCTATAATTAAAATTACTTCTTTATGAAGTCTGCCTCACTGATTCTGGATACATACATATATCAGTTAATTAGATTTCTAAAACACATACATTGTGACAAAAAATTTTTAACCCTATGATTTATGGACACAGGCAGGGAGTTTGGATTGTACAAGATGACTCACACCAGGCCAAGACACTAGGTATCTTAAATAAAATACAGCAAGGGGAAAGCTCCTAAAATATTAAAAGGACATATTGTTGAATCTCCCATGTTGTTGCCCTGTCTTTCTTCGCAGTCTTCACACAGAAAATCTTGAAAGCAATGATCCCTTTTATGTTGAAGCTCTAATACCTTTTCTTTCCAAAGCAAGTGTTGGAAGGAAAGGGTTAAAAGCAGAAGAATGGCGAGGAGGATGGTAGATTTGCTCAAGTGACCTTGCAGCTGGGAATGCCAAGGCCTGGAGAATAACAGTGTGGGAAACCCCATATATTATGCCTGCTGCTGTTTATCCTCTGTCTGTTTTGAGAAGTAGAATCGCTGTGTAGATATAATGTAGGTGTTTGGAGAGACACTGAGGCACTCTCCTGGACATGTTTGAGCTCCCTGTTTTGGGAGAGAGAAGATCAAAGCTCAGAGAACATAAAAAGCACAGGGGAGACCACAGCATGGTGCTAAACTACATGTCTGTGGGCCCTGAATAAATTGGTGCAAACCCAATAGCATGGACTGAGCCTAATGGTACCTGTGTTCCTGCTTGTGTGTCTCCACCTGGGTGTTGTTTCAGGATCCTCTGGTTAGCCAGGTAATGAAATAAATTTACTCTTTGCATTTCAGCCATGGTTTTGTGGTTGTTCTGGCTGCCTGCCTGTGTCAACTCACACAGCAAATAATTACTACTTGCACAAATTGTGCTATGCACCATTAGCCCATTGTTTCCAATATATTTCACTGTGGAAAGAAGTGATGCGTGGCATTCCTCAGGAGTCAGTACTAGGACCAGGACTTTTTAAAATCTTTGTTGGTGACATTGACAGTGGGATTGAGTGCACCCTCAGCAAGTTTGCTGGCAACACCAAGCTGTGTGATGCAGTTGACATGCTGGAGGGAAGGAATGCCATCCAGAGGGACTTTGACAGGTTTGAGAGGTGGGCCTGTGTGAGCCTCATGAAGTTCAACAAGGCCAAGTGTCAGGTGCTGCACTTGGGTCAGTGTCCTGGGTTAACCAAAAAAAGGATGTATTCTATCACCACCCACATATTTCCTCGATAAACCGGAGACTCCCTGTGCTCACGTGAGGTGGGGTGGTACTCCTTAACTCAACTGAGATAACCATTCCAGCCGACAGCAAGCACCACCCATCCTGAGTGGATTATCTTGGTTAATGGCCCATTACCGAATGTGGAGCTCGAGAGTAAAGTCAGAATTACAATTTTGCATTACAGAAACAGCTTAATCACCATGATGCTTGATATGCTCACCTGGATGTTGCACCTTTCTCTCTACATATTTCCACACATGGGGAATTATTTGTCCATTGTATTGCTCCTTTTGAGACCAGGGAATCATATCAAAATTGCTTTGCTGATTTATTATGCTTACTCCATGATAACTTCAGAAGCAATTAACCTGATTCGGAATATATACTCAGTTCTGTTTGCCTGTCCTACTCTGGGCTCCTGCCTCTGGGGCCTCATTTATCATCACACCCGGCCTGTGGGGTGAAGGGGAGAGAATGGTTTCTTCCAGCCTGACACTGCAGTTTTGAAAATATCGAGTTCCCCCTGGATGTTAAGGACATTATAATCTTGTTATTAGTTCTGTTTTGTCTTCTCTGTAGGGCCTGCACTGTCTACAACATGCTTGCCATGACAGTGCTTGGTGTGGTACGGCACCCTCAGGAAGAGAAAAGGACTGAATCAACAGGCACCATGTCCTCACAAAACATGGCTGAGCCAGAGAAAAAAGAGAACACAGCAACAGCCACCACGTCCACACAAACTGGCACTGAACCAGAAGGCCACCCTAAGCCAGTGGCAGTCGCCCCTGTCCAGAAGAGGAAATGTAAGAGTAAATCAGTATGCATAGGGCCTGACGAGCAGGTGGCAGGACCCTCCCACCCAGTAGAAGAGACGGAGCCAGAGATCATCACTTGCTCTCTATCCCTGGGTGAGCTGTGGGAGCTGCGGAGGGAGTTCACCTGCCAGGCAAATGAGTCCATACTGATCTGGCTGCTCCGCATCTGGGACGTCACAGCCAACGACACCATCCTGGACGGCAGTGAGGCCAGGCAACTGGGATCCCTGTCCCAGGATGTGGTCATTGACCAGGGAATCAGAAGAACCCAGGAGACTCTCAGCCTCTGGCAGCAACTGCTGGCAAGCGTCAGGGAAAGATACCTTTGCAAAGAAGACCTCCACGTGCAACAGGGAAAATGGCACATGATGGAGCAAGGTATCTGGTGCCTGAGGGAATTGGCAGTACTGGAGATCATTTTCTCAGAAGATGAAAGGTTCCCTAAAAGCCCAGATGGTGTCCACTGCACGTCGCAGATGTGGTTAAAGTTCACACGGCTGGGACCAGAGATCTACTCCCGGTACTTAGTGACGCTGCAATGGAGGGAAGGAGAGAACAAGGTGGGTGCATTAGTTAATAAATTGAGGATCTATGAAGACACTGTCACCGCCCCGTTACGCAGCCATGTTTCATCTGTGGAAAGCAAGCTGACCGAGCACATCCGGAGCCTGGAGGAGAAAATTGAAGAGGGCCACCAGAAGCTGAGGAAGGAGCTAAAAGGAATTTCCGACTTCTCACCGGCACCAACAAGAGTCTCTGCTATCTGGAGCAGGTGTCCTCCAGCCAAAGGAAGAGGATACACTCCGAGAGGTAACCTGTGGTTCTTCCACAAGGAGCATGGAGAAGATACGAGGAAGTGGGATGGAAAACTCACCTTGTCCTTAGCAGCCCCTGTGCGTGACTTGAAAAAAGGAACAACCACGAGAAGCTCATCCAGAATCAATGCTGTTCCAGTCCGTCGTGTACCAGACTCCAGGCATTATAGGAGTGATGATATGACTGATCCTCTGGAAGGGACTTAAAGATCATATTTACCAGAAGACAATGTGCAGGGTGACCAGAATTAGAGAGGCCCTGCCTCTAGCCAGGTAGAGGAGAGGGATAATAGGATCTATTGGACGGTGTGGATCCGATGGCCTGGCACATCAGACCCACAACAATACACAGCCTTAGTTGACACCGGAGCTCAATGTACTCTGATTCCATCCAGATATGTGGGGACGGAATCCATTTCTATTTCTGGGGTGACAGGAGGCTCCCAAGAGCTGACCATACTGGAAGCTGAAGTGAGTCTGACTGGGAAGGAGTGGCAGAAACACCCCATTGTGACTGGTCCGGAAGCCCCATGCATCTTTGGCATAGGCTATCTGAGGAGTGAGTATTTCAAAGACCCAAAAGGATATTGCTGTGCCTTTGGAATAGCTGCTATGGAAAAGGAGGAAACCAGACAACTGAATACCTTGCCTGGTCTCTTGGATGACCCTGCTGCTGTGGGACTGCTGAAGGTTGAAGACCAACGACTCCCAACTGCCACAGCAACAGTGCATCTATGGCAATACCGCACCAACAGAGACACTGTGATTCCCATCCATAAGATGATTCGTGATTTGAAGAGCCAAGGGGTGGTGAGCAAGACCCGTTCACCCTTTAACAGCCCAATATGGCCAGGGTGAGAGTCCAGTGTAGAATGGAGACTGACTGTGGACTACCGTGGCCTGAATTAAGTCATGCCACCACTGAGTGCTGCCGTGCTGGACATGCTGGAGCTTCAGTACGAGCTGGAGTCCAAGGCAGCAAAGTGGTATGCAACCATTGTAAGAGACGGTCTGAAAATCCCTCATCTGCCTCACGATCATCGACAAGGACAGAGACTGAAAACCCTAAAAAACCCCAAAAGGAGGGGAGGACTTTTGCACAGGAGTCCCGGCCTGGCTGAGGTGGGATGTTTGCCAAGTGTGGCCTGTGGGTGCGCCCGCTGAGGACTGGTGTGCATTCCTGAGAAAATTAGTACAGGTTGTGGTGGCGCCGTTCTTGCTGCCTAGGCGGGAAGGACTGCGCTGAAGCGAGAAGAAATGACCTGTCCTGTACACCTGCTTCTGTACAATGGGGCCCTCACAACAATAGTTCACCTCCTGGCCAGTTGCCCCCCTTTCCCACCCCGTTTTCGAAAAAGACTATAGACTTTCTGAATTTACCACGACGAGATCTCCCCACAGACGACGGCAAGTCTATTGGCAGAGGACCACGAGGACTTCGTCTCATCTGTTGGTAGCTATTCCCCCCCCTCTATACTTTGTTTCTTTATATCTCTCTCCTCTATCGCATAATCGTGTTGTTGGCACTCAATAAAAGTGCACTGTTGATTAAAATTGAAATCCCCATTGTGTCTTTTGCATTCTGAGATCGGTGATAGAACCATCAGGACCCCCGCTTGTATTAGCGGATCGTGACAACCATTGACATTGCCAATGCGTTTTTCTCCATTCCTCCGGCAGCAGAGTGCAGGTCACAGTTTGCTTTCACCTGAAGGGGTGTGCAATACACCTGGAACCGACTGCCCCAGGGGTGGAAGCACAGTCCCACCATTTGCCACAGACTGATCCTGGCTGCACTGGAAAAGGGTGAGGCTCCAGAACATCTCCAGTACATTGATGACATCATCGTATGGGGGAACACAGTGGAAGAAGTTTTTGAGAAAGGAGAGTAGTTTATCCAGATTCTCATGAAGTCCGGTTTTGCCATTAAACAAAGCAAAGTTAAGGGACCTGAGCAAGAAATTCAGTTTCTGGGAGTAAAGTGTCAGGATGGACGTCTCCATATTCCAACTGAGGTGATGAACAAGATAGCAGCTATGTCCCCACCGACCAACAAAAAGGAAACACAGGCTTTCCTAGGAGCCGTGGGCTTTTGGAGAATGCATATCCCGGAATACAGCACGATTGTAAGCCCTCTTTATCTGGTAACTTGCAAGAAGAATGATTTCCTCTGGGGCCCTGAACAACAGCAGGCTTTTGAACAGATTAAACAGGAGATTGCCCATGCAGTAGCCCTTGGGCCAGTTAGAACAGGGCAAGATATTAAGAATGTGCTCTACACCGCAGTCAGAGAGAATGGTCCTTCCTGGAGCCTCTGGCAGAAGGCACCTGGCGAAACCCGAGGACGACCCCTCGGTTTCTGGAGTCGGGGATACAAGGGATCTGAGGCCACCTACACCCCAAGTGAGAAGGAGATTCTTGCTGCCTACGAAGGGGTTCGAGCTGCCTCGGAAGTGATTGGCACTGAAGCACAGCTGCTTCTGGCACCCCGACTACCCGTGCTGGGCTGGATGTTCAAAGGGAAGGTTCCTTCGACACATCATGCCACCGATGCCACGTGGAGCAAGTGGATAGCTCTGATAACACAGTGAGCCCACATAGGAAATCCTAATCGCCCTGGGATACTGGAAATCATAACAAACTGGCCCGAAGGTGAGAGCTTTGGACTGTCTTCTGAAGAAGAAGATGAGCAAGTGACGCGCTGAGGAGGCACCGCCATACAACCAGTTACCAGAGAATGAAAGACGATATGCCCTCTTCACTGATGGTTCCTGCCGGATTGTAGGGACCAACAGGAAATGAAAAGCTGCTGTATGGAGCCCCACGCAACGGGTTGCACAAGCTACTGAGAGACAAGGTGGATTGAGTCAGGTTGCAGAGCTTAAAGCCGTCCAGCTCGCTTTGGATATCGCTGAGCAAGAGAAGTGGCCGAGACTATCTCTACGCTGACTCGTGAATGGTAGCTAATGCTCTGTGGGGGTGGCTGAGTTGCTGGAGGAAGGCCAACTGGCAGCGCAGAGGGAAACCCATCTGGGCTTCTGAGACATGGCAAGACATTGCTGCCCGGGTTGAGAAGCTAAATGTGAAGGTCACGTGGATGCCCATGTACCCAAGAGTCGGGCTAACAAAGAGCATCAGAACAATGAGCAGGTGGATCAAGCTGCCAGGATTAAAGTATCGCAGGTGGATCTGGACTGGCAGCACAAAGGAGAATTATTCCTTGCTCCTTGGGCCCATGATGCCTCTTTTCAGCAGGGAAAAGATGTGACATATCGATGGGCTCGTGACCAAGGAGTGGACTTAACTATGGACAGTATCTCACAAGTCATCTACAACTGCGAGATGTGCTCTGCAATCAAGTAGGCCAAGCGGGTGAAGCCTCTACAGTATGGTGGATGGTGGTCAAAATACAGGTATGGGGAAGCATGGCAAATTGACTACATCACACTTCCCCAAACCCGCCAAGGAAAGCGCTATGTGCTGACCATGGTAGAAGCGACCACCGGAAGGTTGGAAGCCTACCCTGTGCCTCATGCCGCTGCCCAGAATACCATCCTGGGCCTTGAAAAGCAAGTCCTGTGGAGACATGGTACCCCTGAGACAATTGAGTCGGACAATGGGACTCATTTCAAGAACAGCCTTATTGACACCTGGGCTAGAGAACACGGGATTGAATGGGTGTACCATATCCGCTATCATGCACCAGCTGCTGGAAAAGTAGAACGGTGCAATGGACTAATTAAAACCACCTTGAAGGCACTGGGTGGAGGGACTTTCAAAAACTGGGAACAGCACTTGGCAAAGGCCACCTGGTTGTTCAACACCCGAGGCTCTGTCAATCAATCTGGCCTTGCCCAGTCAGGACCCTTGCATACCGTAGATGGCGATAACGTCCCTGTGGTACACATCAGAGGCATGTTAGGAAAGACTGTTTGGATTAKTCCCACCTCAGGCAAAGGCAAACCCATTCGTGGGATTTTTTTTGCTCAAGGACCTGGTTACACATGGTAGGTAATGCAGAAAGATGGGGAAACCCATTGTGTACCTCAAGGGGACTTAGTTTTGAGTGAGCACTGTCCATGATGTTAATTCCAGCAATATGTGGATGGTATAGAATAAGGGGTGGATAATGTCCTGGGTTAACCAAAAAAAGGATGTATTCTATCATCACCCACATATTTCCTCGATAAACCGGAGGCTCCCTGTGCTCACGTGAGGTGGGGTGGTACTCCTTAAATCAACTGAGATAACCATTCCAGCCGACAGCAAGCACCACCCATCCTGAATAGATTATCTTGGCTAATGGCCCATTGCACCACCCATCCTGAGTGGATTATCTCGGTTAATGGCCCATTACTGAACTTGATAAGCAGGGACAAATAGAACTTCAGAACCATCCTGAGTGGATTATCTCGATTCATGGCCCATTACCGAATCAGGTAAACACCAACCAATAGACTGTCAGAAACCATTTGCTCCCTGAAGACTCGGCTCATGTGAGCCAACCAATAGAACGTCGGGAACATCCCTTTCCATTGTGGAAATCTCTACCCCTGGGGGAGGTACCAGCCAAGAAACACGACAGAAAAGTAGGCTTTGGGATGGGAGAGATGACTGGTCTACCAGGACTGGACTACCAGGACTGGACTACCAGATGACTGGAAAGCCAGAGGACACCAGACCACCAAGACTGGACCCTTCACCACTGAACAAACAGAGGATGGGA
The DNA here is from genome assembly GCA_018881555.1 of Amblyornis subalaris. Lineage (NCBI taxonomy): Eukaryota > Metazoa > Chordata > Aves > Passeriformes > Ptilonorhynchidae > Amblyornis > Amblyornis subalaris. The sequence continues at coordinate 16,133 of JACAXG010000484.1, forward strand.
CCACCATCACTGGATACTCAGCAGACCAGGCCTTTCTTTGGGACTACTGCTTTCAACAGGACTGCAACCACTGCCAGGTTGTACTGTGACCCTGTTGGTTTGTTTAGGCGGGTGTGTCTGTATTCCTGCATTTATTTTAACCTTTTTATTAAAATTGTAATTCTGACCTAAAATCTCTCGAGTTATTTTGTGTGGGGTTAATTTCCCCTGTTGGTTCACATTCAAACCAGCACAGTCAGGACAATCCCAAGCACAAGCACAGGCTTGGTGAGGAATGGATCAAGACTAGCCCTGAGGAGAATGACTTGGGGGTGTTTGTGGATGAAAAGATCAACATGACTCGACAATGAGTGCTTGCAGCCAAGAAAGCCAACTGTAATCCTGGACTACATCAAAAGAAGCATGGCCTGCAGTTTGACGGAGGTGATTCTCCCCCTCTACTCTTGTGAGACCCCATCTGGACTCCTGTGTCCAGCTCTGGGTCCCCCAAAACAAGAAAGATGCTGATCTGTTGGAATGAGTTCAGAGGAAAGCCACTAAGTTCATCACAGGGCTGGAACACTTCTCCTATGAAGACAGGCTGAGAGAGTTGGGATTGTTCAGCCTGGAGAAGAGAAGGCTTCTAGGAGATGTTATAGAAGCCTTCCAGTACCTAAAGGGGGCTTACTAAAAGGCTGGAGAGGGACTTTTCACAAAAGCATGTAGTGACAGGACAAGAGGGAATGACCTTAAGCTGAAGGAGCGTAGGTTTACATTAGATAGTAAGAAGAAATTCTTTACTGTGAGGGTGGTGTTAGGGTCCAGTTATTAAAATAATTTAGAAATTTCTCTGCCTGAATTAAGGTGCAAACAAGACCATATGCCAGTGTCAATAGTATGGATTTTATTTGATAGTAGATATGAGAGAGAGAGAGGAAAAGGAGGAGAAAGAAATAGAAAAAGAGGTGGGGGGACAGAAAGAGACAGATTAAAGAAAATATCACCACTCCATGGATCCCAATCGATGTTCCATTGATCCTCTCCATCTTCGTGGCGGTGAAGGTCCCCCATGAAACATAGAATTCCATGGGTTATTATACATTCAGGCTAGGTAGGAAAATCCAGGCACCCCTCCCCCATGGGGGGAAGGGGCAAGTTTGCCATTGTCTTTTGCAGCAGACTTTGGATCTGTTGCATCACTTTACATCACGTGCAATCCTGTGGTGCAAGGCCTCAGGGATTAGTCTGGGGGGCACTTCGGGGGGTCTGTGATGGATTAAGACACCTCCTCAGCTGCCTCTCACATGAATGTCCCATGGTTATGGCCTTCCCGGGCTTGGGGGTTCCATAGCCAGTTTGCATAAGGGAGGATGGGTTCACTGCCCCTGAGCAGAGGTTGCGACATACTGAAACCTGCTCCCCCTCACCTCGGTTGGGGGGGGAAATCTGTGCAAACCTGCTCCCAGAAAATGGGTCTGTGGGCTATGGCCTCCCCCACTCCCAGCCAGGGAAGATTCTCAGCACAGCTGCTGGGTTGTTTCTCATTCTTTTCTTCCAGCCTTGTTTTACTTCTCCACAGGCCTGAGATGATTGAATCATGGGTTCCCCTTTATCTAATCTCATCACCTTAACTCAGTCCAAAGTTCCAGTCAGGCATCCTTAAGTAGGGGTGGGTTCTTCATACAGTTCTGCTGCAATGAGTAAAACTTTTATATCAATGTTTGAGACATGAATTATTCCAGTTTCCAACAGGTGATGAAGCACTGGAGCAGGTTGCCCAGAGAGGTTGTGGATTCTCCCTCCATTGAGGTGTTCAAGACTAGGATGGATGGGGCTCTGAGTAACCTGGTCTACTTGAAGGTTTGCTGCCCATGGCAGGGCAGTTGGATCTAGACAGGGTAACCCACCTAGTTGATCTAGGAAAGCCAGTAGATGTAATCTTTTTGGACTTCAGCAAAGCTTTTGATACTCTCACAGCATCCTTCTGGACAAAATGTCCAGCATACTGCTGAATAACCATGTTATGTGATGGGTGAGCAACTGGTTCATGGGTTGGGCACAAAGAGTCATAGTGAATGGGGTAACATCAGGCTGGTGTGCAGGCACTAGTGGGGTTCCACAGGGCTCCATCCTTGGCCCAGTTCTCTTCAACATCTTCATTAACTACTTGGAACCAGGACTCGAATATTAAGTAAGTTTGCCAACGACAATAAATTGGGTAGGAGCTATTGACTCCATTGAAGGCAGAGAGGCCCTGCAGAGAGATCTCAACAAATTAGAGAGATGAGCAATCACCAACTGTATGAAGTTTAACAAGAGCAACTGCTGGATTCTGCAGCTGGGATGGGGCAACTCTAGTTGTGTGTATAGACTGAGGAATGAAAGGCTGGAGAGCAGCGCTGTGGAAAGGGACCTGAGGGTCGTGGTCAATGGCAAATTGAATATGAGTCAGCAGTGTGCCCTGGCAGCCAGGAGAGCCAACTGTGTCCTGGGGTGCATCAGAAACAGCATCACCAGCCAGTCGAGGGAAGTGGATTGTCCTGCTCTACTCTGCACTAGTGCAGCCTCTACCTTGAGTGCTATGTGCAATTTTGGGCATGTGCTGGTTTGAAAGCAAACTAGGGGGAAAAATGAAACACCACACAATCACCTTGAGAGAGATTGTAGGTCGGAATTGCAATTTAATAGAAAGATTACAATAAATGTAGTAATATAGAAACACTGGCTTAAACCGACAAAGTCAGAGTACAACCTGTCACCTTGTTGGTCACGGTGGTGGTAGCAGTCTGATAAGGGGTGGTTGCAGTCCTGTTGAAGTAATAGTTGCAGTCTTATCGAAAGCAGTGGTCCTATGGAAGGTCTGGTCCTCTTGTGGAAGTTTGGGTCCTCCTCTGGACCTGTCCAGTGGTGGTGTTCCAAATCCCAAAACCACCCAGATTATATACAGTGGGGTTCAGGTCATACCTCCTCCAGGGTGGGGAATTTCACAATGGAATGATGTAGTCCTATGAGTCATAGGATATTTTTGGGAGTCCTTAATGGTCTAAGTCGTTACAGCTGCCCATTATGCTGCTGAGCCATTATGGCCCATTAGCAGAGATGGCCCACTTAGCGTGGGTGCAACTGTTGGTGCTACTCTGGAGGGAGTTATCATTTGTGAAGATAAAGAAACACTGTTCCACCAAGTTTAACAGTTCATCAGAAAGTGATGTAGATGGTGTTACGAATGGGAGGGAGAGCTTTAGACGGCTCCGCCTTTGCTCAGGTTTCAGGCAGTAGGCAGCAGCTCTTGAGGTGACCTGCACCCCAAAATCATTCTCGTTCACAAGTTCTTAATAATGGTTGATCAGATCTATTACAAAATGAATTATTTATTGAATAGACACAAGGTTAACAGACATAAGACTTTAAACAGACTACTTACTACACAGGATAAACAAATAGATATACAATACAGGGCACGATAAGATACCTATATTACAGCTAGCAAAGAAATAGTATAGATTAGGAGCCAATGTAACTTACCAACAAATAGTGGTGGTGTGCAAAACCATCCTTTTTCACCCAACTTCTGGAAGAGAAGACAGCTCAAGACAAGCATCCCAGTCTTGAGGAGGAACCCCCTCACACACTTTAAGAAGTGCTCAGAAGATTTCTGCTTTGTGAAAGTTATGGTGGATCTTTTATAGTTTGTAAAATTTGTGTCTGTCAGTCACAAATTCCAGCACAATCTCTCCCCCACAGCAAGATATTTATTGTCAGCTTTAAGTGTTAATCTGTGGCACCAGGATGTCTCACAAGACTAAGCAAAAGGGGGAGATCCCCTGATTTATGCATCAGTAAGGAAACAGCAGATAAGCTTCTTGACAGAGAAGTGGGGGGGTTAGCTGTCTCGCCACAGATGGGGGAAGAATACATAATTTGGTTACACCCCACACTGTAACCCAGGACAGGGCACCAAAATATAAAAAGATATAAAGCTATTAGAGAGAGTCCAAAGGAGGGCCACGAGGATGGTGGAAGGTCTGGAGGGGAAGCCATATGAGGAGTGGATGAAGTCACATGATTTTTTCAGCCTGGAGAAGAGTGATAGCAAAAGGGTTAATTCAGTTTTTACTGTGCCTGTGAAACTTCTAGCAGAGAAACAAGACCTGCGAATGCTGCTTTCAGCAAGGACAGTTGGGAGGTAAGAAGACATCTGGCCCAAGAATGTCATGATAGACAAAGGACCGAATCTCTGGGAACTTGGGGTGGGATTTATGGTAATGGGTAAATTGTGTTATGCATGTAGCGGCTGTATATAAGTAATCCTCTTGTAGAATCACATGTCCATGTTAGGTTAGAATCTCCTGCATGCACCTCAGGCCTGAATAAATGATGCCCTCTTTAACACAATTTTAGTGTTGGAGAGTCTGATTCCAATATTTTGGACATTTGGTAACAGTAATTTGGCGACCCAGGTGGAACTTCAGCCTTGAGCCCTGGAGGGCCTGTGGCCGACAGATCTCCAGAAGGCTCCAAGGGATTCTTGGGGAGAGCTTCAACTTCTGATCATCTCCTGGGGCTCAGACAGAATCCCTGGGTGAGTAAAGGCATCATTTAAATTATTTGGGGGTTATTGGTAAGGGGTATATAGGAGTTACTGGAAAGGGGGGTTGAGTCCCTAGAACAGGGAAGAGTAAGGGGTTCACAGGTTCACAGGTGCCAAGGGTTAACCTGGAGGCAGACTCTAGATCTCCATGCTATATTCTTTAGAGGATGGTGAGATGGCAAAAACAGGCTGCAAGCTTGAAAAATGATTAAATAATTTTATTCACTAACTACTAAGAATAGAAAGAATATTAAAAAATAAAAATATTAAGGCATAATGCACAAATATAATTCTCCTCCCGATACATCCCAATCTTTCTCACTGATCATGCAAAGGACATAACATGAGATCTCTGACCTTTTGATTAAGAGTTCTTATTGCCACTTGATGGGATAAAGAGTTCTTTCTGTCATGTAGTGGGATCCATCCCACGGAAGATAGCTCCCTACAGTGTCTTCAGCGTGGTCCCAAACCTTCAGGAAAAACACCACAGCCCGCCCAGGTGTTGCAGTGGTGTATCCTCTCTCCCACAATACTCTCGGCAGTTTGTGGGTCACAAGAAAAGTCTGATGGGGTAAGCATTTAAGAATAAGTCATTCCAGCCTAAAAGGCACTAACAATACAGTCTCCTGCTTTTACTCATAATCTCCAAAGGCTGCAAACTTCATCTGCTCAGGCATAAAATGTTTTTATCTTAGGCTGATGAATTTCAAATTCCCCCATGTCTTGTATTTTGTGATTACAGAGAAATTTAGTTTGGCACTATTCCAGATCACACAGCACAGCTCACAGAAAAGTGAATCCCGATGCTCTTAAAGATGGCTCCTCCTCTGGCACTTCCTGCCATTTTCGTCTTCTCTTCCGTTAGGCTGCCGGTCGCCATATCAGTCTTTCACGTGATTTGCTTTCCTTTCTCTCTGGCTCAGAGATAGAGGTTAATATTTGCAGAAAATGCCTACAGAAGTATTTGTAACAATGTACATGCTCCCATCGGATAATTCAGCTGTGTTCTCCCCCTTTAAATCGTATGGCTATGTCTCTGGTCTGTATCAGCAAAGCAGCTTCTCCCCCCCCAGCTGCGGCGTCTGCGCTGACAGCCTACAGAATTTACAACAGTTTTAGTAGCTGCTAATTAATTCACGGCATTCATCTTATCTCTACAGCAGCAAGGTCACCCTTTGATCTCACCCATCCACCTCCGAAAGGGAAAAGGAGGGGGTTTTTTTTCTCTGCACATTTCTCAGCTCCTGCTTGGGCCTTCTCGGTCTTCTGCTTGGCTCAGCTCGGCTTTCCTGCTTGGTCCTGGTCCAGATGGCAATAGACCAGCTCCTCTCGGGTCCAAATAGTGCGGGACCAGTGGGGGTGAGGCCGGGGCCCCCATCGGGCCCCCCAGGCTGTGGGCCCCTGGCCCGGGAGGGGGGAAGGGGGCCTCTGCCCCTCGTGGGTGCAGCTGGGAGCAAGTGAGAGCAAGTGAGAGCAAGTGAGAGCAAGTGAACAAGGAAGCAAGTGAAGTGTCACTTCCTGGGTGGTTTTTTATAACATTCCTTTCCACAGAGGCGTATACTGAAATCAAGTGGCTTATACAACTGTTCACCTGTTTTAACCAATCAGATTTGTTCCACACCCATCAAACCATGACAACAGGTAACCTGGGTTACACAGCCCCTAGGTAAGCTTACCAAAAAAAGGAGAGGGAAAGGGGGAGGGTTTTGAGTTTTTCCCCCCTCCCCTCGGGAGTTTCTCCCCTTCTGTGAGATATTAGGGGTTCGAGTCCCTGGGAAAAAGAAAAGGGAATAAGGGTTCGAGTCCCCTGGTAATGTTAGAGGTTGTCCCTGAGAGTAATCATCAGACTGAGCTTGTAGTTTCACCGTCTTATAGTGCCATCACTACCTTGATTAGGGAGGAGGAAAAAAAAAAGCCCAGGCTCAGTTTACAAGTGGAGCCCAGCTCCGGCCTTGGCTGGAGAGTGGTGAAGTCTGTTAAATTGCTTTGCACTCTGCATTTTTTCTTGAACTCAGAGTGTGTTTGTGTATGAGAGTGGTGTGTGTTGATTTGAGTTTGCTGGCATATAAAAGTGGGGACGCCCGTGGTATAAAAAAATCTGTTTTCCAAAAGAGTGTTGAAGAGTGAGTTTGCTGAGGCTTTGGAGTATTATCGTGTGTTTGGTTGGACTTTTGTGTTTAGTGTTGGTGGGTGAGATTGCATTTGTGGACTTGGAGCGCCCTCTTGTGTCGGTTTTAGTGATTGTAAGTCTGGCAGTCCCCTCCCCCTCCCTGTTACAAACCATCATGCCATTCTAAGGTAAGGGCTCAGTGTACTTGTAATCACTGAATACGGGGGCGGTTTCTTCTAAAACTAAAGTGGGATATGATATTCCAAATTCTCCATTGAAATGTATATTGAACCACTGGAAAAAGATAGGAGGACATTCACTAAGTAAACCTAAATTAACTAGGTATTGTAAACTTTTATGGCCAATATAAAAGTTAACCTGTCAGGCTCAGTGGCTGGAGAATGGTACCTTAGATTATAACACCCTTTTACAACTGATGTTGTTTTGTAGAAGGGTGGGGAAGTGGAATGAAGCGCCTTATGTAGATTTGTTCTTTGAGAAAGCACCCAGAATTTCAAAAGGGGTGCCTACCTGCCCTGTCAGACCCTCTCATGTTAGCTTTAGAGAAGGGAAGGGCAAAGTATAGGAGAATGAAGCAATGTTGCTCCTCCTGAAGTATCGGACATTGTTGTCCGAAATGCAATAGTTGATGAGAGGATGATGTAGAGATGATGGTGGCACCAGATGCGGAAGATAGGGAGATAGAAGATTTGTCTCGATCTGAGACTGGGGGGAGCACAAAGAGGGGATGGGCATTTGGAAAGGAGCCAGGAGTTACTTTCAAGCCTGGTGGCGGGGTGGATCTCTGGGTTGCAGTGGTTGGAGGAGTTCAGTAGATGGTCAGCAACTCCTTCCACTTCCATTCACTCTTCTTAGTCCAGTGTTGTTCTTTGGCGAAGTTTAGCAATTCACAGGTTCTTGATTAACCTATCAAGTGTTAGACAATTTTACAGTAATAACTTGAATAAACATTCAAATGTTATGGAATGATCTGGTTGTCTCAGGGAAATCAAAGATGTAATGAAGTTCAATTGTTTCTACTTATTTAGTATATTATTCCAATTGGGAATTTTATGCCTTGCCCTGAAAAGGTAGGAAGAGGTATATAAAATTGATCTAGTAATTATATGAGAATTTAAGTTATATTTAAGGAAGAATCTTTTTTACCCACTGTGACAACCAGGGTGAAGCAGCAAGTATTCTAAAGCAATACCTGCAGAAAATTACAAAACATATATAAATGTTAATTAAACAATTAAAAGTTATCAGATTACATAGTATTTTAACAGTACAAATTAAGAATTTAATTATACGCAAACAAAGTGGAATAGTTGTGCATTCTTCTGAGACTTAGAGAAAATTGTTCTTGTTAGATTTACATATTTTGTTAAATCTAATTTTTGTAAATTTGGAATAGAATTAATATATTAGATATTAGTTAGGTAGATCAATTCTCGAATGGCCATGTTTAAGTTAGGAATTCATGAGGGTATTTAATCAAATATATTTTCCCCTTGATTTTTGTATTTCATGAAAGATTCCAGTGTTCTCTTTAATTTCTTTTAGATCAGTTTATATTTTAGAGTTTGATCTAAGTATACACAGGAATTGGTGCTGAAAACTGTGCACACACCACCTTTGGATGCYAAAAGCAAATCCAAAGCCATTTAATTTTGTTTTAATTACCTTTGAAAGGTTGTTAAGTTGCAAAGCACTGATTGTTTTATCAGGCTCTGTTAATTTGTCTTTCCTTCCAGGAGGAGTATCACTTCAGCTGGAGGAAGGCTTTTTAGGAAATATGTTTGGGGTGGAATTCACATTATTTGAATACTTACATGAAATGTGTGGGAAACAGAACAAACAGCAGTTACTGTGGTTTGTTGTCAGTGTCACAGCTTGCAGTGTATTTATGTGTGAGAATTTCCCTTCCAACGGTCAGGTAGTATTTTGCTGTCTGTGTGTTTACGTTAGAGTGGCTTCTAGGAAAAAAAACCCCATTGTTTTCTTTTTGTCTTTCTTTTACAAGTCTTAGTTGCAAGTTTTTGTTGGAATGGCTAATTAATTCAGGTGTGAGTAGTCATGCTACAGTATTGAAAACATTAACCTGTAAACATAAAAATGTAAAAAATACAATAATTGTTATCTTAGAAACTTTGATTATGTTGCAGCTTTAGCTATAGCAGATGCATTAGTTACTGTGCAGTCCAGTGTGGTTTCCCTGTGTCTGGAGTTGGTTTTATTCACTTATAGGAGTCCCCGTCTGTAGCTTTCACAGCCGTGCAGGTAGTGAACAGTTCTTTTCATTGCTCCTTGAGGGTTCCTTGTTTCATGTCCGGATAGACACCCAATTATTTTTTATCTACTGAGGATATACTTAAACACTTAAGGTTATAAGAGAAAGTAAAACAACAGAACTTATGAACCATGCACTAAATTGATACCAATGTTGTGGATCAATTTATATTTTCCTCTGATTTTTATCAGTTGATTCACCTTGTTGTTCTAATAAGTTTGTAAAGCATCCTGCGTGGATTTGTTGGGATTGAGTTTGTAACAATTATTTCCACTCTTTTCCTGCCAGAGTTCCTTTTCATTCACTTGCCAATTTAACACTTTCCACTGACACAACCACTGCATGACACTAGTTTAGATTGTATAAGAGTTAACATTGTTTAATTGCCAGTAATACAACTTTCAGCTCACCCATCTGTCCACTTTCCATATTCCTTCTTTTACTACTTCCACTCCTGTTTCAATATTCAGAGTAACTGCTTTGTACTTTCATTTACTATTAATGTATTTGGCTGAGGCATTAGTGAATTAGACATTTCCACCTTCAGGGTCTGAAGTGGAAGTATTCAGTATAGGGTTAGGTTTATATGGCTGTTGTGAAGCTAATATGTTTGGAGTTACAGTTATCTGTAATTCTGTAGGTTTTGTTTGCTTTTTAGTGACATTCATTTAATATGTGACCTTTAAGATATATGCATTATTAACGTGTTATAGAAAATCCAGGAATATGATTTCTCCAGTATTCCAGAGTACTCATGATTTTTCTTAATAGTGGGAGTAAATATGGTATTTACTTTTGTAAGTATAGCTTGATTGCTGTTACGAATGGAATATGTGGGTTAAATCAGTTCCTGCCTTTTGCCCAGGCCTCTGGCAGCAGGCAGTCACGTTATCAAGGGTGGCCAGCACCCCAAAACACACTCTCATTCATAAGTTCTTTAATGATGACTGATTCGGTCTATTATAGAATGAATTATTTATTAAGACACAAAACAGACATTAAGACTTAAAACAGACTATTACTACACAGGGATAAAACAAAAGGGATATTAATAAACACTGTGCCACCGTCAGTAATAGGTTTGAATATACCAATTGCTAACTACACAGGGTAACAAGACATTAATAAACACTGTGCCACCGTCAGTAATAGGTTTAAATATACCAGTTGCTAACTACACAGGGTAAACACTGTGCCACCGTCAGTAATAGGTTTGAATATACCAATTGCTAACTACACAGGATAACAAACACTGTGCCACCGTCAGTAATAGGCTCAAATATGCCAATTGCTAACTACACAGGGTAACAAGAGGTTTCACTAGTGAGTTATACAGTGCACAATATAGATTAATGCAATGACTAGTCAAGGAATAGTAAAGACTAGAAGCTCATATTACTTACCAAACCTGAATGGTATGGTGTGCTGAGGCTTCTTCCAGAAGAGAAGAATTACTCAAAGCCAGCATCCCAGCCTGAGGGGTCCAAACCCTCTCACACTTTGAGGTGTATAGAGGATTTTTTTCAACTTGTGTGTGTTAGCATGAATCTTTTATACCTTGTAAAGTATGGTGTCTACAAGCCATAAAAATACCAGCATAATATCTCTTTACCACAGTCGTTCACTGTCATATCAGCCTGGCGTCTGTGGGTCTGTGAGACCATGGAAAAGGGAAAGATCTTTCTGGTTTATGCAAAAGAGCAGATAACCTTTTTGACTTGGGGGGTTGCCTCGCCACAATTGCTACCAACCAGTTTTTAGGAATTTTATTTCCTTAAAGGAATTTTTGGGTACTTAGCTGAAGAGAGCTAGTATGTAAATTGCTATTTATTTATCAGCATAGTAGCAAGGTTTGCAATATATGGAACAGTTGTAATTAAAGTTTCGTGTTAGTGAAAAAACTTTGATAATCAGTTCTTAGACACTAACTCTTGTCTGCTTTTCTGTAAGCAGGAAGCGTTTTAAAATGCAATGTTTTTGTTTAAAAGTTAATTACATCTGAATAGATTTCATCAGTGTAACAGATAACACTTTTTCATTAAAGTTACTTAAATAATTTCAAGTTTTCATTTTTAAAACTTAAGTTCAGGATTTTGACTTTGTAACAGTATTCAAAGAGATTTTAAACGCTGGTGTAAACATAGGTTTTTTCTTTGCTGTTACAATCAGATAAATGCAGGGTTATCAGAAGACCTTTTGACATGCAGGAATGCACCAGCAGGGCTCTTTTCCTGCTTGTTGTAAAAGGAATTTGGAGTGGTTTTTTTTTCTCTGTAGAGAAACCCTCTTTTTTTCTCTGTAGAAAGTTGGGGTTTAAATTTTGCAGCTTTTCCCCCCTGCTGCCTGGAAACAGCTCTCGGAATTTGCAGAGCCAAGGCAGCTTTTTGCAATGCATTTCTCTCAGGTGGGTTTTTGTTTATGGATTTCTGTTTAACAGTTCTCACCAGTGTTTTAGGGGGTGTTTGCATTTTAGTACTTGGGCTTCTTTTGTGATCTTTCCAGCCTGTTTCTCTTGCATGGTTATCGTGTTTGACACTGGCCAAACGCCAGGCACCCTTGAAAAGCCCGCTCACTCACACTCCTCTGCTCTGCAACTGGACAGAGGAGAGAAAAATTTAACAAAGGGTTAATGAGTTGAGAGATAACGACCGGGAGAATACACTTCAAGGGCAAAACAGGCTCAGTTTAATGACATAAAGTGAATTTATTACTAACAAGATCAGGGTAGGAGAATGAGAAGTAAAATAAGCCCTTAAGCACATCCTTGTCTCCCCCCAACCCCTCCCTCCTTACCACCAATGGTGTAGGGAGACAGGGTGGGGATTTTGGTCAGTTCCTCAACCAAGATTTTCTTTCTACTGCTCAGGGAGAGGAGTTTTTTCCCTGCTGCACCATGGGGTCCCCTCCCACGGGAGACAGTTCTCCGTGAACCTCTTCAGAGTGGGTCCAAGCTCATGAGCAGCAGTCCTCCCAAAACTGCTGCAACATGAATTCCTCCTACGGCCAGACAGTCCTCCCAAAACTGCTGCAACATGAATTCCTCCTACGGCCAGACAGTCCTCCCAAAACTGGTGCGACATGGGTCACTCTTCCATGGGGTGCAGTCCTCCAAGGATGGCTGCTCCAGCCTGGAAGCCAGGCCTCTCTCTCCACTGGGACTCCTGCCGGACAACAGCGTCCTGGTATCCACCCACTCCGGCATGGGCACCTCCCCCATGGGCTGTGAGTGGATCTCTGCATCCCTCATGGACCTCCATAGGCTGCAGGGGGACAACCTGCTTCACCATGGTCCTCACCACAGGCTGCAGGGACATCTCGCCTCCGGGGCCTGGAGCACCTCCTCCCCCTCCTTCACTGATCATGGTGCCTCCATTGTTGTTTCTCTCACATATTCTCACTCCTACTCTTCTCTAGCTGGAATAATTACAACTGCATGCCCCAACTTTGTTATGATTTCTTCTTAAATATGTTATCACAGAGGCATTACCATCATCTCTAATTGGCCCAGCCTTGGCCAGTGTCATGTCCATCTTCAGAGCCATCAGAGATTGGCTCTGCTGGATATGGTGGAAGCTTCTAGCAGCTTCTCACAGAAGCCACCTCTGTGGCCCCCCCGCTACCAAAAACCAGGCCCTGCAAAACCAACACAGTGGTTTACTACAGGATGCAGAAGTTTTTCTCACGTAGGTTTCCTCGGGGATTTTAAGTTATGTGAAGCTTTATCATGTGTTACATCTCTTGGTTTTGTCTTGTCTCCCCACCAAATAATTCTTTAGCATGGTTGGAGTTTCTTTTAGCAAAGTTTTTAATATATTAAGATTCACCTCTGCCAAGATTGGAATGTTTTTATTTGGAATCAGGGTAGACTCCCCCTTTTCCATAATATCGATAATCCGATTGTTGGAACAGACAAACACACACACCGAGTGCTTTTCAAAAAAGGCTTCTCTTCTTTATTTTTAACAAGCTTTTTTATACCTTGCTTAAAGCAGTGCTGTTACAACAGAGCCTTGATTGGCTAATACAAAATTCTGCTGAGGCTTAGGACAAAGACATTTTTAGCACTATCTCCAGCCGCACATTTTGTGGTTTTCCTGGGACTGCATTTGTTCGTCTGGTTTTTAGTTCTTCAATTTTTAAAATAGCCGAAAAGCCTTGCGTTTGCATTATTGCTACATTATCACACTTTTAGGGATACACTTTAATTGTTTCATCAACAGGCCATCCTTCTTCTGGTATGAATTCTCCCATACCGTAATATTCATTCCTTCTTCCCAGTCTTCAGTTCTGCTTGCCATTGAATGGGACTTGTCAGGGGGGTCTAGACCAAGGTGTAGAAATGTTGCTGTTGAGACAAACACGCACGTACAAACTCACGAGAAGGTTAGGGGAAGAAAAAAGATGTTTATTCAAAATACACGCGTCTTATATAGACTCTTAAATGTTATGGTTCGTGCTACCTAACAATCGGCTACTAAATCAATACAATATACTCATTGGCTATATTAACTACAACATTCTATTATTAGACACCTATATTAACTACAGCATTCTACTATTAGTCACCCATAGCGTCAGTGCCCAAGCATCCAGAAAAACACCAAGTGCAAAGTTGCCGTTAAGTCTTTCTCTATTGTTTACAGTTCCAGCTCCTGTTTCTCACGGGTACAAGCGTACAGCGCTAAGATCTATTTCGGAGCTAGCAAGGATGGTAGGTCTGCTATGTACCTCCACATAGAAAGACACTTGCACCCCAAAACCTGAAGCTTTCCACACCATCCAATAATATCTCATTCTCCCCAGTGAAACAAACTCTTGACAGACATGCAGTTTCCGTGTTCCCTGCCTTTCGTTCACCTTTTTCTTGAAGGTTTGCCAATGCCAGGGAATCCCAGGGAGAAGTTTTGACCATGTTCATCCTCTGACCTCCTTGGGGTCTTTTGGACAGTTTGGTTTTAATTATGGATTTCAATTAAAATTCTGGAATTTCTTCCTCCGTAGGAGGTTTTGTGCTTGCATCAGAATTCAATTCAACATTTTCATCAGAGCTTTTCTCAGTATTACCATCCCCATTCTTGGGTGATGTTATCAACTTTGGAATTTCTTTAACATCCACAGATCTTGGGTTTTTTGATAATGCCAATTCTAATTTTTCTTCCAAGGGTTTTGTTTTTCTGTCAGAGTCTTTTAGCTGTTTTTCCAATTTGTCATTTTTCTTTATTACCTGTTCCCTCCATTGGCAAACAGATTTTAAACATAATGTAACTGCATGACAAATAATATTTTCTTCTTTCAGTGATTTCCACCTTTCCTTTACTTTTTCTTGTAATTTTCCCCATTTTTGGAATGGGCTATTCACTGTGCCACCATGAGTTATCGGCCAAGCCTTGTGTCTGTTTTTTTTAAATCTGAATGTCATGATCCTGCTATCTGACTGCACCAATTTGTTATGAATGGGAGAGAGAGCTTTGGACAGCTCTGCCTTTGCTCAGATTTCTGGCAGTAGGCAGCAGCTCTTTTGAGACAGTGCGCACCTCAAAACCCGCTCTAGCTTGCAAGTTCTTTAATCATGACTGATTAGGTCTATTACAACATGAATTATTTATTGAATAGACACAAGAAAAACAGACATAGGACTTTAACAGATTACTTCCTACACAGGATAAACAAGAGAATTACTACTAGTAGGTTACAATATAAATATACAGTGCACGATAAAGGTACCTATATTACTGCTAGCAAAGAAATAGTATAGATTAGAAGCCATGTGACTTACCGAACCAATATTATGGTGCAAAGGCTTCTTTCACCCAACTTCAAGAAGAGAAGTTTTACTTGAGCCCGGTGTCCTGGAACTTGAGGGGTCCTCCCTCTTACACACCTTAAGACGTGTAGAAGGTTTTCTGCTTTGTGAGAGTTACGGTAGATCTTTTATAGCTGTAAAGTTTTAGTGTCTGTCAGTCACAAATTCCAGCACACCAATTCCACAAATTCTCCCCTCACACCAAGCTGTTTATAGTCAGCTGTTCTTGTCAGCCTTGGGCACCTGAGTGTCTCACAAGACTGAGAAAAAAGGGAAGATTCCCTAATTTATGCAAACAGCAGATAACCTTCTTGATGGCAAGAAAGAAGGTGGGGGGGTGTGGGCTGCCTCGCCACAGTCCCCCCATCTCTTTTCTATTTCTTTCTCTTTCTTTCTCTCTCATTTACTGTTAAATAAAATCCATACTATTGACTTCGGCATATGGTCTCGTTTGCACCTTGATTCGGGCAGAGGCATTTCTAACAATTGTACGAACCGGACTGTAACGTGATTCTTGGTGTGTCCTGCTGTTATGATCCGATTAGTGAGAGATGCCTTTGCCTGAATTAAGGTGCAAACGAGACCATATGCTGAAGTCAATAATATGGGTTTTATTTAACAGTAAACGTGAGGTAGAGAGATAGGAAGAAACAGAAAAGGGGGGGAGCGAGATCAAGCAGAAGATAGTCACCTGTCCTAGGGTGACTTTATGATGCTATATATCCCAATTGCTTGCTTAATGAAAAATATTAACTCTGTGTCTTTAAGCTGGCTCGAGAAGCCAGGAGCTGTTTTGGTTTTCTCCGAAGGTGTTTACATTCTTGTTTCTTATCACTAGCTATGTTGTGGTTCTCAGGAGAGAACATCTCGGCTGTCACCTTCTCTACAGCCGAAGGCGAAGGGACACTTTTTTTTACTTTTACCTTTTTCCCTGTGAGCTTTCGTCCAGCTTTTGCTCAGCTGAAGGATATCGGAGGGAGTTGAAACTTCCTTTTGACTTTTTCCCTCCTCTGCCTGAGGCATGGAGAGAGGACAGTTGTTTTTTTTTCTGGGATTGTGTTTTCTTTTCCTTCTTCCTTTGGAACTTTACAACAGACTACTGAACTCTGGGGCCTACCCCGTCTCCCCCCGGGTCCGGAGAGAGACCTGCACCATCCTAAGTCGGAGGGAAATAGAGCAGAAAACTACACCCAGGAAACAAAGGACTCTGAATTCATCCAGGTTGTCCTCATCACAAGAGGTTTATTATCTAACATTATTCATCTTTTTATTTTCCTTTCCCCTCCCCTGGTGCCTGCGTGCACACACCCCCCCACCCAGCTGCTGGGTTTTGTTAAATAAACAAGTTTTTTTTCACTTTCCTCTGAGAAATTCTTAAGGGGAGGGGAAGGGAGTTTTAGGACCCTATCTTTTGCAGAGGAGCCTCTTCGAGTCTTCCTCCTAAGTTAGTCCAAACCGTGACAAACATATTTGGCACCCAATGTGGGACCCAACGATGACACTAATTTTGGTGCATTGGTCAGGAGAGTGAAAAAAATCTGTGCTGATTACAATTTGGTTTTAAATACAGTGTATTGGGGTAAAGTAGTCACCATGTGGTTTAAGGTACTAATGTCTTTCTGGTCTCTAGACCTGTTTGAGGTACTAATGCTTTTCTGGTCTCATGGCCTGTTTGCTTACCCACAAATAGTGCTAGTTTTATCTATGGCATGCAGTTTTTATAGAGCAGAGGCGCGAATCCGGTTTGTTATTTTGCTTTGCTGGGTGATACTGATTTATGGAAAGTTAACAGAGGTACTGGGAGTTGTTCAAGATGTTTATGGTCTGCTGTTTATGCGTCCTAGTCTCAGTTGCCTGGTCTGGGGTTTTTTCAGAAATTGCACCCAGTTTGTTGGAGAAGTAGGAGGAGATGGGGTTTCCCAGCCTTTCATCTCCTTCTTCCCCTTTAAATTTGGTACATCACCTTTTGAGAATGTTCAGTTTCCTCTGAATGCTAAAGAAACTGGCTTCCTGGTTTTCCTGTTGCTTAATCTCATAGGTTTACCCTATATGATTTACCACTTCTCTAGAATCAGGGCTGAGATGTCCAAAGGTGTTGAGGAAGATGACCTGCCAATCAGTCTTCTGGACATGGATGTAGATGCAATTCCTGTATATCCCTAAGAAGTTAGTTAGGCCCGTGAGAAACTTGGTCTGTGTCTGTGAGAAGCTCATGCTTTACCCGTGGGAATCTATGAAACTGTAGAAGCTAGAGCATAAACAACAAAGATAAAACTGCACCTGGACTAGGGAGTTGTTCTTAGGTGATATGTGTTTTAACAATAGGCAATCAGTAGTTCTGTAAACAGGCCTGGAATAGATGACCAATAATGTTATATTATTGTTAAGCTGCAGCCAATTAACTTGCGACATGTACGCTGGAAAATAGTATAAAAAGGCCTTCTGATTTATTAAATAAATTCTCTTCTTTCAGCCATACCTGCTACCTGCGTGTGTGTATTTTTGTCGTTTCGGACTCTACAGCAACACAAAGGGGCTGATGAGACACCTGACCCAGGCGTGGAAAATCCTGAGTGGTATGGTGAATGGGAGAATATGGGCCGAGCCCTGAAGGAATTCTCTGACCCGATAGCCTGGAATTTCCCCCCTGAAAAAATTCAGAACCCAGCTCAAGTGGGGAAATATTTACTAGAGAAGTGCAATGGCATCTCTAAAGAGAAAATGCCTGTTGCAATGTGCTGGGCCGTGGCATATGCTTATCACACAGTGCTAGGTATTGCAGGGCAGCAGATAAAGACCAGTGCCGCATGACCCTCTCAGTCTCTGGATGCGGCTCTTGGGAAGTGTGAGTGAAAGATACCAGTGCCGAGACAATCTCCATTTGCAGCAAACCCCATGGAAGACCATGGAACAAGCGATTCAACGCCTGAGAGAACTGACGACGATAGAGATTATCTTCACAGAAGACCCAACACATGGAGTTAGGAACCCAGACTTGATAAGAGTTACACCAGTGATGTGGCTAAGATTCGTACGACGTGGGCCACAAGAACACTCTTCTGCTTTAGCAGCGATGGAGCCAGAGGGGACCATGAGTCATATGTCGAAGAAGCTCCGAGCATATGAAGATGCCATCCATGGCCCAACACATGCAAGAATTTCAGCTGTGGAAACACATCTGAAGAAAGTGGAAGATAAGATGGAGGACAATCACAAGAAAATGGAAGATAGGATGGAGGAGATGAAAGACAACCTTGTCCAAATCTTGGCAGTACAGACCAGAGATTCTGTTACCAGATGCAGACATTTCCCACCTAGAGAGAGGGTGTACACCTCACGAGGTGAGCTGTGGTTCTTCCTGTGTGATTGTGGAGAAAACATGAGGAGGTGGCATGGACAACCTACCTCTGCTCTGGCGCGATGAGTACATGAATTAAAGGAGAGCAAGACTCAAAAAGGAAGTTCCACCAGAAAGGAAGTAGCTTCTAACAAGGACTAGAGGGGCCCTGCTTCTAGCCAGGTAGAGGCCAGGGAAAGCCGTGTTTTTTGGACTGTGTGGATTCGTTGGCCTGGCACATCAGAACCACAAAAATATGAGGCCTTGGTCGACACTGGTGCGCAGTGCACACTAATTCCATTGCGATATGTGGGGGCAGAACGTGCCTCTATTGCTGGCGTGATGGGGGGGATCACAGGATTTGACCCTGGTGGAAGCTGAGGTGAGCCTGACTGGAAAAGAGTGGGAAAGACATCCCATTGTGACTGGCCCAGAGGCCCTGTGCATTCTGGGCATAGACTTCCTCCCAAGTAGGTATTTCAAAGACCCAAAAGGACTCAGGTGGGCGTTTGGGATAGCTGCTGTGGAGACAGAGGGCATTAAGCAATTGAATACTTTGCCTGGACTGTCAGACAACCCATCTGTAGTAGGCCTTCTAAAGGGGGAAGAAAAACGAGTACCAATTGCCACTTCAACAGTGCATCGCCGACAGTACCGGACAACCCGAGATGCTGTGATTCCCATCCACAAGATGATCCATGAGCTGGAGAGTCAAGGGGTGATCAGCAAAACCCACTCACCCTTCAACATTCCCATCTGGCCTGTGTGCAAATCTGGAGGAGAATGGAGATTGACTGTGGACTATTGTGCCTTGAATGAAGTGACTCCACCATTGAGCGCTGCTGTGCCGGACATGCTGGAGCTCCAGTACAAGCTGGAGTCCAAGGCAGCGAAGTGGTACGCCACTATTGACATTGCCAATGCATTTTTCTCCATTCCTCTGGCAGCAGAGTGTAGGCCGCAGTTTGCCTTCACCTGGAGGGGCGTGCAATACACCTGGAACCGACTTCCCCAGGGGTGGAAGCACAGTCCTACCATCTGCCGTGGGCCGATCCAGACTGCACTGGAAAAGGGTGATGCTCCAGAACATCTGCAGTACATCGACGACATCATTGTGTGGGGGAACACGGCAGCAGAAGTGTTCGAGAAAGGAGAGAAAATCATCCAGATTCTCCTGTATGCTGGTTTCGCCATCAAGAAGAGCAAAGTCAAGGGACCTGCTCGAGAGATCCAGTTCCTGGGAGTAAAGTGGCAAGACGGACGACCTCAGATTCCCACCGAGGTCATCAATAAGATCACAGCAATATCTCCACCAACCAACAAGAAGGAAACGCAAGCTTTCCTAGGTGCCATAGGCTTTTGAAGAATGCATATTCCTGAGTACAGTCAGATTGTAAGCCCTCTCTGCTTGGTTACCCACAAAAAGAACGATTTCCGTTGGGGCCCTGAACAGCAACAAGCCTTTGCCCAGATCAAGCAGGAAATCACTCATGCAGTAGCTCTTGGCCCAGTCAGGACAGGACCAGAAGTGAAGAACGTGCTCTACTCCGCAGCCGGGAGCCATGGTCTGTCCTGGAGCCTTTGGCAGAAGGTGCCTGGTGAGACTCGAAGCTGACCACTGGGATTCTGGAGCCGAAGCTACAGAGGACTCAATGATCTTGATGGGTGTCTCCCAACTCAGCATATTCTATGATTCTATGATCCTTAAGGTCCCTTCCAACCCTAACCATTCTAGGATTCTATGATTTCATGATTCTATAATACTGTTGAGTTCTGCTTTGATATAACCAAGCTTTCATCATATGTGTTCACCAATAGACCTAGGAGGATTTATTGGCTGAGTGAGGGCTTCTTCACATAACAGGCTGCAGAACAAAGTCATTAAAAACCAACAAGTTAAGGGTCTTAGAGATAGTATCAGCTTGTTTCCTTGTATCTCTCCAAAATGGAGAAGTAAGAGCTTCTAATACTCTCCCTAGTCTTGTAAAAATGTGTTGTTTGAGGGAGGTTTATTGCACATTTTCCTAAGTGAGAATCTGAATAAAGAAAAAACAGTGCTCCTAAGGATGCTTTTACAAGTGCTTTCAAGTTGTAAATCTTTTGGTTCATCCTCTCACTTCTATGCCAAGCATATGAGTTTCAGTAACAGCTTAAGCTCAACCGGTGGTGCATTTTCCTCATGCCAATATGATCAGAAAAGCATGGAGGGAGCCAATCTTACTCTAGGAAAAGGCAGTGGTTAGTTATCCTGTGTTGATGTTACCTGCATATATTCAGTTCACACATTTGGCGTAGTCGGCAACCACTGAAAACAACTATGCCATGGCTATGGAAAAAGTCAGGTGTGGTTCTGCATTTTGCATTTCTTCAGATGTGCAGTGTTTTTGGTTCAGCGAAATAGTTTCTCACGCACTTTTGTATAAACATGACTTTGTTGACCTAACCGGCAAAGATTGTTATGAATTCCTAACCTATATAATAGACGATTCTATTGACCAGTGGACAGCAGGAGGTGGCATTCCTATCCTCCAATCCACGGTGGTTTCGGAAAACATATAAATAAAGTTAGGGCAGAGGCCGGCTCTCTCTTCTTCCTCCCTTTTGGCCTCTGCCTGTTGGAGAACCCTGACAGCTGTCTCCGTGTGTTTATTCGATCCCGAGAACAGTCAGGGACTAGGGAGGCCATGCTGGTGACTCCCCGCATTTTGGGAGGGCCCAGCACTGAGTGCTGGACCCCTGTGGCCACTTCCCTAGTGACAGTAGCTCAGCCGGAGACATGGCTTGAAGCTGATGGTGCAGCAGTGGTTACTCTGCAGACAATCGAATCGGCTATTTATGAATTACCATGGAAAGCGGCATGGAAGTCTACTCGCAGGTTAGCAGGGAGATTGGGATGGTTGTTAGTCACTTGTCTCAGAGCTCTTGACCATGAGGTTACAGCCTTACTGGGCTGAGTGGGAGAGCTGAAAGAGAACGGTGCTTTAAAGGATGCAAAGGAATTTGCGCAAGCAGCTTTTACTGCTCAAAAGGAGTGGTGTTGTAAGCAGCAATGCACTATAGAATGGCTGGTGGTAAGCATTGCTAATGAATGTAGGCAAAAATATGGGAAAAGTAAGGTCTTAGCTATCCCAATTTCTGTAAGTAGCGCAAGCAACATCAAATAATTTTCCCAGGTCTCGAGTGTCAAGTCCTTTTAACTTTTGTAACTTTCTTCAAATATCATCTGAGGATTGTCCAATAAAAATCGATGCCAATTTTGTTCTACCTTCCTCACTTTCAGGATCTAGATTGGTATAGTTTTGAACGGCCTCTTTTAGTTTGTTTATAAAATCTGTAGATGATTCCTTATGATCCTGTTTTATCTCATACAATTTGGATGAGTTAATAGCCTTTGGAATAACATGCCTAATACCATACAAAATCCATTGCTGATAGTGATTAAGTAAATTACAAGGCCCCTCTTGATTGGGGTCCCAATGTTGCCCTGAGTTTTGCAGTTTTTCAATATTTCTCATTTCTGCAACAGAGTTCTCATACACTTTCTGTAAACAATATCCATGTTTTGCTAACCGTTCCTTATTGTTTACATTCCATTCTCCTAGGCGGAGACGTTTGATAAATTTTTCCTTTGACCAGTGTGATTGAGAGGTGGTAACCTCACCCTCCAATCCACGGTGGTTTCTAAGAACATATAAATAAACAAGCTCTAGGTCGTGTGGCCCCTGCTTACTTCCTGTCTTGACAGAACTGAGTCCGCATAGTTCTTTTCGTGTCCAAGTGCAACATCCCAATTTGGGTCAGCAATTGGAAAATTTTGTTCTACCGTACCCTGTAAAATGCCAGCCAATACTGCTGCTTCCACCTGTTTCCAAGCAGCCTGCAAAATCATATCTCCCTCAGTGCTATCAAATACTAATTGTAATATTGCTTGGATATATTTTCGGTCTGGATCTTGTATTCATATCATCATTTCAGAAGCTTTAACCACCTTGTCATGGTCCTCCTGATAACTCCCCCCAGCGGTTTTCCTGTTATTTAGTTCAGTAATTGAGAAAGGGACTTTCACCAAAATCGACCCCTCATTACCAACAGCCTGCCACAGCAGTGCCTGCATTACCTGTACCTGTATTACTTCCCCTGCTGGCTGTCTTCCCCTTGTATGCCCTGCAATAGGGCTAAATCCTTCTGCTCCTAAAGGGGCATTACCTCCTTCACCTTCCTTCTCAGGAATTCCCAGCCTTCAAGGATGAGGAACCATCAATTCCAAGTCATCCTCCTCATCTTTACCACATTTTAAAAAACTCTGCCCAATGCTACATGCTGAACAACATCGCTTCAATCCTTTCCCTTTATTCTCCTTTTCTGAAGCTAACACTGTGGGGTCTGTGGGAACAATACCACAATCTTTCTGCCATTCTGGATGATTAGGCAAGATGAAAAACATATCAGCATGCATTACTTCATCCTATTTCTGTTTCCGTCAAAGAAACAGCATTAATTGTAAGAGAGTATTATAATTTAGAGTTCAATTTGGAGGCCATTTCTCACTATCATCCAATTTGTACAATGGCCACCATTGATTACAATATTTAATCAGATTTTGTCTAGTGGCAGTACCACCCAGGGGGCCCCCAATATGTTTCCAGTGTTTCAAAATACATCCTAATAGTGATTTCTTCAATATTCCCCCTTCTGTCGACAGAACATTACCCATTGCTGAAAATGGTCACGATTAAGACCTTTACCAACCTAAATTTGGTACCGATTAAAGCCCAGTCCTGCACAGCTTTCACTCATGTCTCACGGACAGGCACCACCTAAATGTATGTATAAAGAATGCCTTATTACCTTGCCCAGTGCTCTTGCTTCAGCCTTTCTGGTCTGGGGATCGAGGGGTCTCCCCGAGAATCCCTTGGTGCCAGCTGGAGGTCCATTGATCCCAGGAACCATCAAGGATCAGAAGCGAGTGCCATCTGGGGTGCCAGAAAACTGTAACCAAAATCTTGGAAAATAAAGAAAACCACCTGAAACCAATGTGATTGTTCATAGAGAAGACATTCTTTATTTACAGCACTGGACGCATAGGGAATAAATTTCGCATATCGTGTGCTGTCAGAGAGAAACCCTTCTCTTTTTATGTTAGATATACATTAATATTCATTATATTTCCCAGAAGTCTATTACATATATATGCCAATATTTTCATTTGTCCCACCTGTGACACTGCCTACTTGGCTCCAGTTTTAGGTGGTCTTGAGGGTCTTCGGGGGTATTCTGCGACCCCCAGTGGTCACACAGTGGTCACCTGTATATTGTCCTTTAAATTAACTCCTTGGTGCTCATGTGCAGTTATAAGAAGCATGTGTAATTTTCCAAACTCTTGAGCCAACCTGTTTCTTCAAGTTTATGATTAGTACATCCTACATTTTATGGCTGTACAGGCTATGGTCCAAGCCGACTTGTTCTAAGACATCCTTTTGTTCTTTTTGTTCTGTTACAGATCAATGCTCTGATTTTATCTTCCTATTTATTTAAGTCAAATCCTCCCATATCAGAAGGGACCACCAGTGGGGTCATCTGGTCCAACCTTCCTACTCAAGCAGGGCCACCCTAGAGCACATTGCACAGAATTATGTCCACATGGTTCTTGAATCTCTCCAGTGAGGGAGACTCCACAACTTTTCTGTGCAATCTGTTCCAGTGCTCAATGACCCACACAGTAAAGTTCTTCCTCATATTCAGGTGGAGCTTCCTGTGTATCAGTTTCTGCCCATTGCCTCTTGTCCTATTGCTTGGCAACACCAAGAAGAGCCTAGTTTCATCCTCTTGACACCCTCCCTTCAGATACTTAGAGACTGATAAGTTCCCCTCTCAGTCTTCTCTTCTCCAGGCTGAATAGACCCAGCTCCCTCAGCCTTTCCTTGTAAGAGAGTTGCTTCAGTCCCACAGTCATCTTTGTAGCCCTCTCCTGGACCTGCTCTGGGAGCTCCATGTGCCTCTTGTACTGAGGAGCCCAGAACTGGACACAGTACTCCAGGTGAGGCCTCACCAGGGCTGAGTAAAGCAGGAGGATCACCTCCCTTGACCTGCCAGCCACGCTCTTTCTAATGCACCCCAGGATACCATTGACCTTCTTGGCCCCAAAGGCACACTGCAGCCTCATGGATGGCTTGTTGTAAACCAGGACCCCCACGTCCTTCTCTGCAGATGCTTTCCAGCAGGTCAGCCCCCAGGCAGTACTGGTGCCTGGGGTTATTCTTCCCCAGGTGCAGTGTGACTGCTCTGTCGCTAGACAGCTACAGGTTTGAAGCCTGCACCGCAGACCACTGAGGGTCATCCGGGCTAAAAGCCCTTAAGGCTGTTCAGAATTAATAACTGATGTAGAGTTAAGTTTGGTAAATGTATATGTAGAGTTAAGTTTGTTAAATGTATCTCCCAGGGAATTGCTGGAATGTCTCTTTGCCTACTCCAAATCAGCATCTGATTCAAGTCCTGTTTGGTAACCAGCCGATTACCAAACAGACCCCTCATGTTGTGTTTGTCCTCCTTGCTGCAAAGGATCCTGCAGAGGATTACAAACGCTATTTTTGTCCTGAAACAAAAAGGGGGAATTGTGACTGCTGAAAGGCTGTAGGCAGAGAGGCCCTCTAACTCTCCCAGCATTTTCGTGAGACTTCTCTCTTTCTCTCTTTTCCCAGGCAAAACTATTATAAACAATCCTAGGAGTTTTTGTAAATTAATTAAGCTTCATGCAGCTGCGCTTTGCTATCATTTTTGCTTAGGTAAATATTTTGGAATAGGTGTTGTTAGAATTGACCAATGAACTTGGTAGGTGGCTGACCAAGGGTCCAATAGACTCTTGACATTTCTATAAACTTCAAGCAAGCTAAGGGATATAAGCCGCTCTGTAAAATAATAATAAAACTCCGCATCGCTTTGTCCTCCCTGGACTCTGTGTTGTATTTCTTGGAACACTTGTGACAGTGCAGGACCCTGCATTTGCCTTTGTTGAATTTCAACAGGTTCCTCTTTTCCCATCTCGCCAACCTGTCGAGGTCCTTCTGAAGGGCCGCACAGCACTCTGGGATATCAGCCACTCTTTCCAGCTTTGTGTTGTCAGCAAACTTGCTGAGGAGGTGCTTTACCCCTTTGTCCAAGTAATTGATGAACAAGTTAAACAATACTGGACCCAGTACTGAACCTTGGGGGACACTGCCAGTAACAGGCCTCCAACTAGACCCTGTGCCACTGATTACGACCCTCTGGGATCTGCCATTCAACCAGTTCTTAATCCACCTCACCGTCCACTCATCCAGTCTGCACTTCCTGACTTTGCCTATGAGGATGTGTAAGAGACGGTTCGAGAATCTCTCATCTGCCTCACGATCATCGACAAGGACAGAGACTGAAAACCCWAAAACACCCYAGRAGCAAAAGAGGACTTTTGCTCAGGAGTCCTGGCCTGGCCGAGGTGAGATGTTTGCCAAGTATTGCCTGTAGGTGCACCCATGGAGAACTACAATGCACAATGCATTYCTGAGVAAATTGGTACAGGTTGTGGTGGTACCGTGCTTGCACTGGAGCGAGGAGGACAGACTGTGGTGGCGCCGTGCTTGCACTGGACCGAGAAGAAATAATTGGTCCGGAACACCTGCTTCTGTACCCCAAAAAACCACAGGCCTCAAACAATAGTGCCAAAATTCCTCACCTTCTAGCCAATTGTCCCCCCTGCTCACGAAAAAGACTATAAAGAGACACTCTAAGTTAACCCAGTTGAGCGCTCCCCACCGACATTGACGAGTCTATTGGCTGGACCACGAGGACTTCGTATCATCCGTTGGTAGCTATTCCCCTCTCCTCTCTCCTCTCTCTCTCTCCCTTTCTCCCCTCACTACTTTATTCCTCTCTCTCTCCCCCCTCTATCGCATAATCGTGTTGTTGGCACTCAATAAAGGTGCATTGTTGATTCAAATTGAAATCCCCATTTGTGTCTTTTGCACTCTGAGATCGGTGATAGAACCATCACGACCCCCGCTCGTGCGAGCGGATCGTGACAGGATGTTGTGAGAGACAGTGTTGAAAGCCTTGTTTAAATCGAGGTAGACAATATCTACTGCTCTCCCCTTATCCATACAGGTAGTTGTTTCATCATAGAAGGCAATCAGGTTGGTCAAGTATGATTTCCCTTTAGTGAATTTGATACCAAAAAGGTTCATTCAATTTCTACTGTAACTGTGAGCTTTTAGTAAAAAGGCACTGTAACTATGAACTTTTAGCAGAGAAGCATCATGACTGTGAACTTTTAGCAGAGAAGACACTGTGTCTTCGGACCTTTAGCAGAGAAGCAAGGCATGCAGAAATTACTCTCCATGCAAGGACATTAGAAGATAAAGAGGAGACATTGAGCTAAGGAATGCAGCTACAGCCAAAAAAAGAACTGAGTTTGGGAATTTGGGGAACATGGGAGGGGTTTTATGGTAATGGGCAGATTATAATATGCATGTAGTGACTGTATATTAGCAACATGCTTGTAACAATCGGGGGCATGTTAGGAGGAGTTATCCCCCCATGCCTTCCAGGCACCTAAAAAAATGATGCCCTCTTTAACACAGAAAAATTGGTGTTAAGGAGTCTTATTCCGGTTTTTGGAGATTTGGTGACAAATTCATGCTGAGTACTCCTGATCACCTTTTTGTTGTCCATGTGCTTAGAGATGGCCTCCAAAATAAGGCGCTCCATCACCTTTCTGGGGATTGATGTGAGGCTGACTGTCCAGTAGTTCCGTGGGTCCTCCTTCTTGCCCTTTTTGAAGACTGTGGAAACATTTGCTTTCTTGCAGTCCTCAGGCACCTCTCCTGATCATCATGACCTTTCAAAGATGATCATGAGCAGCCTAGCTATGGTGTTCGCCAATTCCTTCAGCACTCATGGATGCATCCTGTCAGGGCCCATGGACTTGTGGATGTCAGGTTTGCCTAGGTGATCTCTAACCCCATCCTCCATGACCAAGGGAAAGTCTGTCTTCCACCATTCCTTTTCCTTTTTCTCCTGGATCAGAGATTCCCAAGGTCTGGTTTTGTAAGTGAAGGATGATGCAAAGGTGGTGATGTTTTGCCGGTGGGCGGGGTCAGCACAAAAGACAGATACCAACTTAAGGAATAAGTGTAATTTCTTATAATGCAAAACTGCAAAAATTACAAAAGGATAAGCTAAGCAATGCACCTAATCATTACTGCCAAAGATTGCCTATAGTGATTAAGAAAGGTACATCACCAGTTACCCTAATACTTTACCATCATCCAGATCTGCATATCAACTGGTGGAGCGTGACACCTAAAATCACAAGCCAAACAATATTAAGATGATAAAAAGTGGTTACCTTTAATGAAGGTCCTCCAGATGCAAGTATGGCAAATGCACACGTAATACAGGACTTCCACAATTTTATAAGTTTAACAAATTAGCATACTTAACAAGAATCCTCCAATTAGAGGAACAGTTAATTAAGTAATTACCCCTTTTGGTTCTGCCAAAGCCCCTTCTAGCTTCTAGCCCCATGTTTGTTATATCTATGATATATGGAGAAAAATAAGACATCCTTGATTCACTGTGGAGGCAAGATTAAATAGGATTCCAGGAATGTGTTTGAAGGTTAGCTTATTGTTCTAAGATCTAAGAGGAAGGGTAGGAAAAGTACTAGAGTTAGCTAAGAAACTATATAACTATACAATAATAGTCTACAGAGCTACAAATAAATGAAAAATATAGACAAAAAGCAAAAATCTTTTGTCATCATTCCCCCCTTTAGAGACTTGACAAGACTTTTACCTTGTCTAGTCTCTACCCTTTATATTTAACCACAGCATCGAATAATACAGTCAGATATTATGCAAAAACTTACTACAAATACAACTAATATGAACAGTTCTTTTATCCAGGCCCAGTTTGGTAACCATGAAGTGAATGTATGGAAGATGTAATCAAAGTTCAGTGAGCCATTTTTGAGAGCTACCTGATGTAAAATTTGAGATTGTTTCCAAATTTCAGCCAAAACTTTATTAATTCTTCCACTCTGATCTATATAAGAATGACAACTAGTGTTAATGACTGCACACACACACCCTTGTGCAGCTAGTAGAAAATCAATAGCCATTCTGTTTTGCAGAACCACATGAGACAAACCATGGACTTCTTTTTGTAAGGCTGCAACTGTATCTGGAGTTTGATTCTCAATATGTTCGATAACGGCCGAAATGTTAACAATTGCTTTCTCTAATTCAATTACTCCCAAAGAGGGAATAAAAGTCCTAATTGCGCTATGTAAAATTGTGGGACGTTCAATGAGGGGATTATTGGATCTTTTCATCCTCCTTGCATAAGTCCTCATCCACCCACTTTGTTCCTCAATGTCATCAGATGTTATGTTTGGAATTACAGCCCCCAGGGCACAGTCCCAATCTCTATTTAGGGGCAAAACTTTCCAGGCCTCATTTTTACATATCCAATACCACCCTGACCCTTGTGGGGGAACCATTCTTCATGGTGTCTGTGCCCATGCTATTATGGATTTTGGGTTCGCCTTTTCCTCAAATTTGGCTTCATGACAAAATGGAAGGAGAATGACCTTTCCTGTGACATTAACTGTAGGGGTGCAGAGCGACATAAAGTCTCCAGGCAGGTACAAAAGGGAGTTTGTTTATTGCAAAAACCAGGCCTTTTAAAGCAGTTAGGCCCTTATCAGTTACATACCTTTGAAATACAACAAACATAATTTCAACCAACCACCATAAACCATTATGTGAACACGTGATGGTTATATAACTTGTTTTTCTACCTCTAATTCAGCTGAGTCAATCCCAGAGGCCTTTTCTGCTTAGCCGAAGTAACAGGAGTGAGCCATGATTTTACAAGAGTAATAAGGCCTTCATTTTGTAAGGTTTTACCTATCCACAACAATTAACAATAGCGCAGGGAATCTTATAATTTTCCTGATCAGGAATTAAGCTGCTTAGAGTCATAGGCAGGTAGGCCTTATTGACTCGTTCCCACTTCTCAGAATGGTTTCTCTTCATTTAAACACCAATCAATGGCCAGTTATTTTTCCTGTCAGTTGTTGGCATTTGAATACAAATCCAACAGTTGTTCTTATGAAGAGCTTTGGATACATTTTGGACCAGAGCCACATGCAAATTTTGGTTCCAAACCTGAGTCATGGTCACCAACTGTGCAGATAACAGGCACAAAAAGAACAATTTAAACCACATCACCTTCATTTGTATCAGTTTCTGTTTTCCCAGTTATTTCAGGAGCAGAAGCCTTTTTAACTCTGGAGTAGTGAATCCAGGGCCCTTTGCCAGCGACCTTGATTGCAGTGAGGATAGTCAGCAGGACTTGGAATGGTCCTCTCCACTTAGCTTGAAGGGGGTCACTGTCCCACCATTTAACATAGACCCAGTCTCCAGGCTGGAATGGATGAGCAGGTGTGTCCAGTCCTAAGGGTCTGGATAACACAATGAATCTCCACACTTTCTGCAAAGTAGAGCTTGAAGCCATTAAATACTTTTGTAAGTCAACTTCCCCCCTCATATGGTTTTCCCATAGGATATGTGGAATTTGATATGGCCTGCCATACAATATTTCATAGGGACTGATGTTGTCTCTCTGCCTCGGTTGTATGCAGATTCTCAATAAGGCAAGGCCTGGACCCATATCATAGATGTCTCTTGATGAATTTTGCTAATCTGTGTTTTGAGGGTTCCATTCATATGGTCAACTTTGCCACTTGCTTGGGGTCTGTAAGGTGTATGCTGATCCCAAGCAATTCCTAAAATTCGCCTAACCTCTCCTACTGCTGTTGCAACAAAGTGTGGCCTTCTATCTGATGACAACCCCAAAGGAATCCAAAACCTTGAAATTATATGTTTGAGCAAAACTTTCAGCACCTCTTTGGCTGTGTTAGTGCGACAGGGGTAAGCTTCAGGCCATCCGTTGACAGTGTCAACCAATACCAATATGTACCTGTATCCCTCTTTGCATGGCAACTCAGCAAAATCTATTTGCCAGTAATCTCCAGGAAAATTCCCTGCCTTTGCTACTCCTAACACCACTTTTTTTGCTTGTATCAGGATTGTTTCGACTGCAGATTTCACATTTGCTTACTACAGATTTTACAACATCAGTCATTCCCCTTCCTATTACTCCCTTTCTCTGATGTTTCAAAAGGTTTTCTCTTCCCCAATGGGTGCCCTCATGTTCTCGCTGAGCTATCTTCCGAAGGAGCAGGGGTGGGACTACAACCTGTCCTACTGGTGTGACAGCCCACCCACTTTGTTTTCAGCTTTAAGGAACTTAATTAACTTGTGATCTCTCTGATTGTACTTTGGGGTAAACCCTAACAGATCAATTTCTTTTTGTGGTATGACTGCAAGAATGCTTTTTCCTGCAGCCCCTTTAGCTATTTCATCAGCAAAGCACTTTCCCAGTTCAGGAGTTGTTTTCCCCTTTTGAAGAGCTCTGCAATGCATAATAGCCAGCTCTGTAGGCTTCCAAATACTCTGCAGGAGTGCAAGGATCCGTTCAGCATGTTTGATTCTATTACCTTGAGCGCTTAGCAGCCCTCTTTCCTTCCAGATGGCTCCATGGGCGTGGACAACACTAAATGCATATTTAGTCAGTCCACATGTTTACCTTCCTTCCTTTGCTCACTTCTAAGGCCCTCTTCAGTGTAATCAGTTCAGCTTTCTGTGATGATACATGCAGTGGCAAGGCCTTCACCTCGATCACCTTGTCTGTGGTTGTTACTGCATAACCTGTCATTCGCTTACCGTCTCTCATGAAGCTGCTTCCATTGGTGTATAGCTCCCAGTCTGGGCTTTCTAGAGGCACGTCCTTCAGGTCTGGTCTGCTGGAATAGGCCTCTTCTATTGTCTGTAAACAATCATGCTCAGGCACATCATCAACTGACATAGAGGACAGAAACATGGCAGGGTAAACAACATAAGTTGTTTTCAGGGAAATATCATCCTGTTCTAACAACACAGCCTGGTGTTTAAGCATCCTGCTAGGGGACAGCCAATGGCCTCCCTTTTGTTCAAGTACATTTATTATTGCATGGGATACATAAACTACAATGTGTTGCCTAAGGGTGAGTTTCCAGGCCTCTTGGATCAATTTAACAGTATCTGCCACAGCTTTCAAACACCCAGGCCACCCTCGGCTAACACTGTCTAGCTGTTTCGAGAAGTAGGCCACAGCCCTTCGCTGGCTTCCAAGGTTCTGCGCCAGTACCCCTAGAGCAACATTGAGTCACTCATGTGTAAAGAGTTCAAAAGGTTTAGTTAGGTTTGGCAGTCCCAACACTTGAGCTGACATCAAAGAATGTTTCAGTGGTTTAAATGCAGCCCTTGTGCTCTCTGTCCAGATAATAATTCCGTTTTCAACTGCTTTTAGTGCTCCATACAGAGGTTTTACCAAGAGTGCATAATTTGGTATCCATAAGCAACACCAACCTACCAGGAAAGCTTGCATGTCTCATGGTGTGGGACTCTGGAAGGTGACAGATGGCTTCCTTCCATTCTCTGCTGAGTTGTCGATGTCCACGGAAGACCTCAAGCCCCAAATAAACTACTGCTTCCTTGGCAATTTGTACCTTTTCTTTTGAAACTTGGTATCCACTTAGTCCCAAAAAGTTTAACAAGCATATAGTGAGTTGGATGCAGTCATCTCGCACTTTAGCGGCGATCAAGATATCATCAACATATTGAAGAATAACCCTTTCTTATTCTTGTCTTCTCCAATCTTCCAATTCCTTTGCTAGCTGGTTTCCAAATATTGTTGGGCAATTCTAAAACCCTGGGGTAGGACTGTCCAAGTGTCATGACACATCCTCCCTGTTTCAGGATTCTCCCACTCAAAAGCAAAAAGCTCTTGACTGTTTTTTAGGGACAGGAATGCTGAAAAAGGCATCCTTAAGGTCTAAGATGGTGAACTACCCTAATTCATCTGTCTGTGGTCAAAAGAGTGTAGGGGTTAGCTACAACTGGGTGTATGTCCTCTGTTATTTTGTTAATTGCTCTTAAATCTTGCACTAATCGATAACTCTTACCATCAGCTTTCTTTACTGGAAGGATGGGCATGTTGTATCTAGACTCGTATTCTATCAATAACCCAAATTTAAGTAATTTTTCAATTATAGGTGTCAATCCCCTACAACTTTCTAATTTTAAAGGGTATTGTTTTTGCCTTACTGGTGTGGCTCCTGGTTTGAGTGCAATGATCACAGGCTCTGCTCGTTTGGATCTTCCTGGAACATCATTGGCCCACACTATTGGGTGCCGCCTGCCCTTGCCTGGGTCAGGCTGGACCTGCGGCTTTCAGGGTTCTTAGCCCGCAAAAGCAGCGACTGATGAATTAACTGAGGTTTGCGTGCCTCAGTTTGTCTGGTCTGACAGCTTTTCACAGCAGGCAGTTCATAAGGCAGCAGCGAAGGCAAAGAGGAAAGAGACGGACCCTCTGTAGCTGCAGTCCAAGTTTATTTTCTCTGCCCTGTGGGAGCAGGGTACAATATCTTGAAGGGGAGCTAGCAGAGAGACCGCTTCTTGCTCTATCTCTGCCGCTTTAAGGGGTAGGTATAACAGAGCTTAACCAATCAGAGAGTGAGGATACATGAAAGAAAACCAATAAAACCATCTCAGGGGAGGAACAAATTTAAACTAACTAATAACAATATAGCTGGAGGGAATTTTAAATCACGCTGGCCTGTTACAGAGCTTGAGGCTCTGTGACGGAGAAGACGTAATGTGAGTGACATATAAGGAGTGTATGTTGCTATGTTGCAGATTCTTCCTTTGATAACCTGGGCTGCACCATAGCAGCAATTGGGTTGACAGCATTTTCAACTTCTATGGGAACTCCGCCACAATTATCCTGTATGAAAAGTGCAGTTACTTCGACAAATTTAGTCTCAGGAATTTGTACTACCCCTCCCCTGTTAAATTAAATTTCTGCTTCCAATTTCTCCAGTAAATCTCTCCCCAGACATGGCTTGGGTGAGTTAGGCATATAAAAAAGGAATTGGTGGGTTACCCAGTGCTTTCCCAATTTGAATTTCAAAGAATGGAAAAAAGTCCATGTTTCACTTACCCCTGTGGCACCAATGACATCTACGGTATCTTGACTCAGTTTCCCTTCTAAAGTATTTAACACAGAATATATTGCCCCAGTATCCACCAAAAATTTAATGTTGTCTTGCCCTAGCTTTGCTATAACCAAAGGCTTGCTAGCAAAGTCCTTCAGTCCTCCTCATTCCTGGCTCACCACTAGTTGGGGAGCTGGGCCTGGAGGTTTCTTTTTCAGCATGGGACACTCATTTTTCCAGTGTCCCTTTTTCTTAGAGAAAGCACACTGATCTTTATCCAAAGGAGAAGCAGCACTCTTTTTCGACCCCTTAGATGACTTCTCATGATCATCCCTCTTACTATGCTGGCGTTTGACCTTGTCTTTTGGGTCTCTGTTTCGGTATACCGTCCAAGCCACATCTAACAATTTGCCTATATCCTGCCTCTCGTTCAGCTTTTGCAGCTTTTTCCTTATATCATCTGAAGATTGACCTACATACAGGTAGACTAGGTGAGCCTTTCGTTCAGTTGACTCAAGATCTATATTCATGTATTTGCCTGCAGTCTCTCTTAGACTGTTCAAAAAGTCTGTTGGGGATTCATTCTAACCTTGTTTTACTTCGTATAATTTAGACCAATTTATAGCTTTGGGAGCAGCATGTTTCATCCCATAAACCACCCAATTCTGATAATGTTTTAACTTTGCCATGTGTTCTGGGACATTTGGATCCCATTTTGGGTCATCTGAAGGGAAGATTTAAACCACTGTCTCATGAATAACTCCAGTTACTCTGCTGCATCTATGGCAGATATAATAGTACTTTTAACCAACTCTTTTTCCGTTTCATCAAGCAATTTATTCATCATACTTCCTAGGTCACTCCAGTCTGGGTTCTGCGATTTAATTGCTTGTTCTACAAGAGTGGCCACTTTTAGGGGATCTTTGTCCTTCCTAACTGAAGCTTTCCACTGCTGCAACTCCATTAGGGAAAAGGGTACTTTGATATACACAGGTCCCTGGTTACCGACTGCCTGCCTGAGGGGAGCTTGTATGGCTGGTTCTTCCTTTTTAGACCTAGTCCGTTTAGCCACAGGACTGGGTGCTTCTATAGCTTCTTGTGCCATCTTTCCCCTTCTCCTCTTGGATGGAGCAGAAGCTCCTTCCTCAGCTTCCTCCTCAGAAGAACTATTTAAATCTCTGCTCTCCGATTTGCTTTCTATTGCATCTGTTCCTCTGGTACTGGGGGTTTCATCAGCCCAGTGGGGGTCATTAGGCCTTCTTCCAGCCCCAGCTTCAGCCTTGCGGCAGTGCCTAGATAGACCATCCCTTGCCCCCAGTTTTGCAGGTGCGAAGGTGGGCTGTACGCCCAGCCTTACGCAGGCACCGGCCGGGTATAGCGGAATGCAGTTTCTGTGAAAACCTGGACACACATAGTTTCCATGGAAACCTGGGCACATGTAGTTTCCGTGGAAACTGGAGCATGCACCGTTTGGATGGAAAGGCACGGCAGCACTCCCCGTCCCTACAGGCGGAGCCATCTCCTCCAAAGGCGGTGCCATCAGCTGCAGCCTGTCCCGCCAGAGTGGTTCCACAGGAGGCATCCCCTTGCCCCCAAGGGCGGCGTAGTTGGGCGCTTGGACGTGCCCCCCACTCCCCCCCGCTCCCAGCAGGGCTGAGGCAGGTGGTGGTGACTTTGGCAGGGGATGGTAAGCCGCCTCAGCCTGTGCCTCCCCGACTCCAGCCGGGGAGGCAGTGGCGGCAGAGGGGGGGCTGCCCCAGCCTACGCCACTGACCCCAGTGGGGGAGGCAGCAGCAGCGGAGGAGGGGGCTTGGCTCCTTTCTCCCCCCAGTCCTCCTCTTATCGCAGGTGCCACAAGGTCTAATTCTGCCATCTCCAACTCATTAATACTGTTAGCAGGTGGCTCTTTCTTTTCATCTTTCCTTCCTTTCCCTGTTAAAACCATTACAAACTGGTTTTTTGGGCTTTGCAAACCCGACTGGTTGGAAAGAATCATAAAAAGCTCTGAATATTTCAATTCCTCCCACCGTTTTTCCTGACAAAGTCGGGACATTAATTTTGATATTAATTCACCCTTTAAGCTGTCAAATTGAGGCAAGGTCTCTCCTTAATTTGTGTATAGGCCACACCCGTGTAGATAGCTTAATTAATTCTTCTTTTATACGGGATGTCCTTCTGCCTGTCAGTGTTTGCCAGTGTTTCAGTGTCAAATCTAATGGGGAACTCGTGGGTATTTCTAGCTCCTCTTCACCTGAGAATAGGCATTCCATATTTCCCATTTTACAAACTAAAGCCACGGAGGAAAAAGACAAACTGATAGCAAAGCAAGAATCGAACTGAGAAGGTTACGGTCTCTAAAACCAGCGGCCTGTGCTGGGAGACACTCTGTTAACAGA
The DNA here is from genome assembly GCA_018881555.1 of Amblyornis subalaris. NCBI lineage: Eukaryota > Metazoa > Chordata > Aves > Passeriformes > Ptilonorhynchidae > Amblyornis > Amblyornis subalaris. Next base: position 51,781 of record JACAXG010000484.1, read on the forward strand.
TAAAAGTAAAACAAGACTACAGGCTAAAAGGGCAGACAGAGAGAAAAGCGCACAGAAAAACCTCTCCGCAAGCCTCAACCTCTCAACCTTAGGATTTGCAGGCTGGCTTTTAGGACCACATGCCACTGCTGGCGTCAGGCCAAAGCTCGCCACTGCAGTACTAAGGCTGAGTTTGGGAAGGGCGTTTCCCCCCCGCCTTCCAAACTGAATTGGCCAGCGAAGGCATTTTGCTGCTGGGCTATTCTACTGTGGGAAGCAGGGAAACAACAAACGAACAAACAGAAACCCACTGCGGGGCCCCCGTGGCCCCTTCCATGCACCGAACAAAATCACAAGAGATCTCAACTCCAAAACCCAAATGCTAGCAACAAAATACTGCTTTTCCAGCTGTTCAGTTACCTCTTGCTGCTTTGTTGGATTTTGGGAACCCCCGTGTTCTTGGACTGCCACTGAGAGCCCTCATAGAAATGCCGGCAGAGAGAGTCGTAGCAAGATATTACTCAATCCGGGAGATTTTCTCAGGGGTCTCTAGTCCCCTCTGGAGTGCCAAGAAACTGTTGTCTTTTTCCACCTAAAATTAGAAGCTGGACTGTTGCCTTCTGCTAGGAAGACAAGGCGACCTGGTTCAAGAGGCTAGCACGGCAGCCCGGCCTACCCCATGGCCACTCGGGCCATGGACACACAGACACCAATGTGGTGGATGGTCAAATGGCGTTTATTATCTTATCTCATGAGGTTAAATAGTCGAGGGGCTTCAGTACGTCAGGAAACGGGGACTGTGGGATAGCTGGAGTTAGTAAGGAGTGGAAAACTACTGGAGTTAGGAGGGTTTGTATGCTCTTATCACAAAGGAATGAAGGGAGGAAGATTCCATGCTGCTCCTGCTTTC
>JACAXG010000484.1:65530-87941 GCA_018881555.1 Amblyornis subalaris
TGGTCAGCATTCTGTTACATGTTAGCAGACAGGAGTGAGGTTTAAGGAGTCTCCTTCTTATCAGGGTGTCGGCTCCTTCCTTACTCTGCATGCTTGTCTTTCCCAAGGCTTAACATTTACCAAGGCTAAAAGATCACTGCTGCTATCTACACTGCCGGGGGCTATTGCCCCCACACACCCCCTTCCTGTTCTACAATTAAAATTTGCTTTATAGACCTGTTTACCAAGCCCTGCACGCATTGGAGAAGGCAAGGAATACAAACAACTATGCATGGTAATACTCCCAAAGCATATATTCTCAGCTTAAGCAAATTCTTGAGCCATCCAGCAAGCTGCTAGTTGCCAAACAGATTTGTAAGCCAATCTGCTTCTGTTTCTCGTAATTTAGCAACCCCATCCTGTAACGACCTAATGCTTGCATGGATAGACTCTGAATGGTCTGAAAGGTTCATGCAGCACATCCCATCAAAATCGTCACATCCATGCCCATGCGCTAAAAGCAAAAAGTCAATAGCAGCTCGACTCTGCAGGGTAGCGTGCCTTACTGAATCAACATCAGTCAGCAATCCTGCTAAAGCAAGTGAGGTAGCATTAGTTTGTCAAGCTAACCAGCAACCTAATTTATCCAGCAATCCCAGTGCTTTTGCGGCTGCTACGTTTGGAACAAAAAAAGATGCAGCCCAGCATGCACTCATTCGCCAAAAATCTAAGGTATCATCACAGTCAGAAGCAAAGGCATGGATGCCACGCTTGTCTCTCTGTGGTCGCTTATGCTGCAAAATCATAGATGTATTAGGTGTTAATAGTGAGAGCCGTCCCAAATTGCAAGGACCTCCCTTAATATGGGATGGGATAGCTGCCCAAGCCCTATCCCCACAAATAAAAAACACCCCCACTGGTAAAGACAGCGGAGCATTCATAGAGCGAGAAATAATTGGGGAGATATTGTTACAGTAAGCACTTTCATTCGTAAATATAGATTGGTGTGGAGATACATCCCATACTTGAGATTGGTTGGTCCCAGAGTAATTAAATCTGATGCAAAGGTCCATTTTCACGGACCCCAAGAGCTCTATTTCTTGTGTGTGTCCGAGTGCGACATTCTTGTGGTTCCAGGGCTGTAGTGGGAAGATATGGGACCCATTGGTCCCAAGCATCAGCATGATTACTTGAGGAAAGGATCAGTTTAGCACTGCAGGGTTCCGGCCAATTATCTAAAGGCAAACCAAGAAGGCAGATGGAAAACAATGTTTCAGGAAAGGCCGTGGCCAGGCACAGTGTCCTGTCCAGTTACATTAGCCAAAGTTACCCATAGTTCTTGGTTGATTAACAGGCCAAAAAGTGCAAAAGCACTGTATATTGATATTAATAGTGAAAGCCATATTGGCATGCACATTGTTCCTTGACTTTTTGTCATTTATGCTCTGGGATTTCCCAAAGATGGGGTACTGAGTATCTCCAACCACAACCTAAACCGTGGATAGTATATTTGGAGTTGTGTCATCCAATCGCCACCGTGCAGCGTGGGGGGTTGCACGTAGCACACAAAGCCCCCTGAAACGCTGCTGTACAACACCACCTATAAAGGGTGGGTAGCACGATACAGTCCTTCTCGGTCATTGGTCCTGGACACTTTCTTCACTCTAGTACGCGGCGGACGCTAGGGACATCAAGACTCTGCCTCGTCACCTTCGGGTGGTGTTGGTTCTTTCTCTCGGAACAGACAGACGTTTTTTGCAGAGATCCACTTAGGTCCTGTATCTGTGGAGACACAAGCATAACCCCTTCCCCATGTAATAAGGGGAAAAGGTCCCAGCACCTTGCCTGATTCCAGGTCTTTCAGCAGGACTGGTGCCTTGATTTCAGTTGCTGCTGCGTCGTGGCCAAAATGACGCAGTATAGGCAGAATTTTGCTGTCTGAATAACAGTTTAAAAAATTGAAAACATACAGGGCTTTGTGCAGTTGGTCTTGTGGTGTTGAGCCCAGCATTCCCCCTTTCTGTTGCCCCAATAGGGGCTTAAGCTTGCCGTGAACACGTTCAATAATGGCTTGTCCCATAGGGGAATGAGCAATCCCTGTGGTATGTTGGACTCCCTATAGGGCAAAAAAGGTAGACAAAGAATGGCAGATATAAACAGGGCCGTTATCAGTTTTGATGTGCTGGGGCACACCCAGAGCAGCAAAAGCAGCTAAAAAGTGCCGGCGGGCGTCTTTAGCAGCTTCCCCTGCATGGCACAATGCAAACAGGGCTCCGGAAAAGGTATCAATGGAGGAATGAATGTATTTTAAGCGGCCAAATTCAGAGAAATGTGACATCTGTTTGCCATAACTGAAGGCTTTGCAGGCCACGAGGGTTAATGCCATGCAGACCTGGTGTAAAAGTGTGGCGTTGACAATCAGGGCAAGAAGCAATGATGTCTTTGGTTTGTTGATAAGTAAGTGAAAAAGATCGTCACAAGGCAGCAGCGTTTTGATGAAAAAAGGAGTGACTTAATTTGGCTTGGGCAAATTGGTTAGGTAAAACTTCTATTGGCAGTGTCAACAAGTCAGCTTGTCGGTTACCCTCTGTGATAAAACCTGGAAGGTTTGTGTGTGAGCGAACATGCATAACAAAGTAAGGATTTCTGCAGTTATTTAAAAGAAAAACAAGTTTCTGTAAATAAGAGAAAAGTAATGGATTAGCAATTTCTCGTAAGACTGCAGATTCTGCTCTTTGCACAATTCCTGCAACATAAAAGGAACATCCCATTTTTCAAAGGCATGTACAACCGCAGCTAATTCAACAATTTGGGGAGAACCTGAAACAATAGTGACATCTGATACCTATCAATGGCTTCCCAGGTCCATCCACAGAAGTACAGACTTATGTGTCTGTCCTGATTCATTAGTAAAAATCGTCAAAGCCTGAAGAGGAATTTCAGATCGCCTCAGTGTAGCTAAGTAGTTGAATGAGGTAGTTAGCAAGCAGTGTGCGTGTAGGTGTGATGTAAGTTGACCTGTAAAATTACACAAAGCCATTTGCAAAACCTCTGAATTTTGTAACAACCATTGCAAGTAAGGTAAGACAACAGGTAAACATATCTGCACAAAATCCTGTCCTGCCAAAGTAAAAAGGTCATTCTGCACCCAAATAATCAAAATTGCAAACATTTCATGCTGTGTAATAATWGTTTTTGTCATCTGATGTGGCAAAAAGATTCATTCAATAATTAGTAAAGAGTTTAGTGCAGAACGATCCCATTGGTAAATCAAGGCATGTGGCTGTTTTGCTGGATTCAAAAGGATTAGGTAAAAGGCTAATTCTGGAGCATAACGAGATGCCTGCTCTTTCTGCAGAGCATCAGTAACTTTTTGCAGGGCTCCAGCTGCCTCTTGTGTCACTGTGCGTGGTGACAACAAATTTTGATCCCACTTCAGCAGGGCAAAAAGGGGTGCAAGGTCTGCATTTGAAATGCTTAATAGAGGGCATACCCAATTAATAGCTCCTAAAAACTTTTGTGCATCATGGAGTGTGGAAATATTGAGTTGAAGTTTTAAAGTTTGGGGGTGAATGGTTTGGGATCTGATGCGCCAGCCCAAATATTGCCACGGAGGCTGTTTCTGAATTTTTTCAGGGGCTATACACAGTCCCGCTTTGTTTACAGCATCTGTGGTAAGGGCTAAGGCTTCCTCCATGAGTTGGGATTTTTCAGCAGCAATTAACAGGTCATCCATGTAATGATATATCAACATATTTGGCACGCACTGGCGTACTGGACTAAGGACCTGTGCTATAAACTGTTGACAAATCGTCAGACTATTTTTCATACCCTAGGGCAAATTAATCCAATGAAACCTTTTTAAGGGAGCTTGCATGTTTGTGCTTGGAACAGAAAAAAAATTTAGGGGCATCATCAGGATGCAAAGGCATGGTGAAAAAGCAGTCTTTTAGATTGATAACAGTCAGGGACCAATCCTGTGGTATCATCGCAGGGGATGGGAGACCTGGTTGCAGAGCCCCCATATTCTCTATAACATCGTTTATTTTCCACAAATCATGGAGCAAGCGCCACTTACCGGTTTGTTTTTGAATAACGAAAAGAGAAGAATTCCAAGGTCTGGTGGAGGGTATGGCATGCCCTTTTTATAATTGTTCCTCCACTAACTCCTCTAAAGCGCACAGCTTCTTTTCTGGCAGGGGCCATTGGTCCACCCAAATAGGAGTATGTTTTTCCATGATAATCGAGGGGTAGCGCTCTCCGCAATGGCCCCCGTTAAAAATCGGTTTGCAATCTCAGGCCAAGCTGAGAAAGGAGATTCCGTCCCCATAAGACCATAGGAACCGCTAACACAAAGGGTTTAATATTTGCAGCACGGTTGTCAGGTGCTATAACCTGGATCATGTGTCTGCTTTGTTGGCTACAGCTCACTCCACCAATCCCCGAGAGATTCTGTGAAGTTGCAGTTAGAGGCMAGTTAGGCGGCCACTTAGCTTGTGAAATTACAGTCACATCTGCACCTGTGTCAACAATTCCAGTGAGCACTACTCTCTGTCCCTGACATATCAAGGTACATTGACATGTTGGGCATTTATCTGATATAGTCTGTGTCCACCAAATCTCCGGAGCTCCAGTAGAGCCAAACCCCTTCTCCCCCCTTTCTGTGTTGATAAAGGGCAGTGTGGAAGGTGTGGAGAAAAAGAGCAGTTGCACAATACAGGATCCCAGGGGCACGGTACAGAGTGGAAAAGGGGTCCATGCCATAATCTTGATTTCCCCCATGAAATCCGAATCAATTACCCCTGGGAGAACAAAAATCCCAGAGAGAGTAACAGAAGATCTCCCTAGCAGCAATGCACTGCAGCCCCTCCCCCCCGCAGAGGTCCAAATGTCCCCATCGGTAACAAGTGTACTGAGGAATCCAGGAGTGTTATTGTTGTGGTGGTTGCCAGGTCCACCCTGGCGCTGCCTGCCGTGGCTGGGCGCAGGGCTGAGGAATCTGCCCAAGGTTTACTTGAGTGGGCGGCGGGACCATTTGTGTCTGCGCACGGTCCCGTCCCATGCTCCGCAACCTGTTTCCCTGAATCGGGCAGCAGTCCAAGTCAAATTTAGACCAGCACTGATTAGCAAAGTGCCTCCCTTTGCAGCAACCCGGGCATATCCCCGGTGCCTTGGACGGATTCCCCTTAAGGGTAAGGCAATCCCTTTTTAAATGACCAGGCTTGCCACAGCCAAAGCATGGTCCCGTTGCACCCGAGGGAATTTTCATTGCTGCAAAAGCGGCAGCCATTCTCTCATATTTATGTTCAATAGTTCCGATGTGATTGCACGCTTCAATCATTTCTACAAGGGTAGGGTTAGGGTTAGGCAGGGATTTTAAAAGTTTCTTACAGTTTGGGTTAACATTCTCTACTGCTAGTTTCAAAAGCAAAATATTCCAAGCCTCAGGGTAATCAATTTGCCTTTCAAGATTTTGCTTAAGGTGATCAATAAATTGCATGTAGGATTCCTTTGACTCCTGAAAAATGGTTGTAAATGCCTTTTCAGGGGCTTTATCACCCAGGATCTTAAGAAGGGCTTGACATGCCGCTTCTCTTATTCCCCCAAGCGCTGCCCTCGGGATGTTTCTTGCCTGAGCTGCAGGCTCTGCTTCGTTGCCTGTGCCCATGAGATGGTCTAGTGTTAGGGCAGCCATTTGCGGGTCATTGTGGCCCGCATAAGTTACTTGCAAATTCTGAAGTCCCCTGTGCCATTCAGTCTCCCATAAGGTATATTGTGTTGGAGTTAGCAAAAGTTGAGATAATGATTTCAAATCATGAGGAGACATAACATAGGAAGCATAAACAGTAGTCAACATACTATTAAAGTAGGGTGAGTGTATACCATGGTCAGAGACTGTCCGGCGCAGTTCCTTTATGACAGAGAAAGGGATTGTCTCCCATGTAGGGCTCTGCCCTTGGCGGTAGATGACTGGTGCCACTATATTTGCCGCCACCTCTAAGTTTCCCTCCTTCAATGCCTCCCTCCATAAAGCGGCCCAACGGTCGTGAGGGTCTGGGTGTGTAAGAGATGGCCCGAAAATCCCTCATCTGCCTCACGATCATTGACAAGGACAGAGACTGAAAACCCTAAAAACCCCAAAGGAGGGGAGGACTTTTGCACAGGAGTCCTGGCCTGGCTGAGGTGGGATGTTTACCAAGTGCGACCTGTGGGTGCGCCCGCTGAGGACTGGTGTGCATTCCTGAGGAAATTAGTACAGGTCGCGATGGCGTCGTTCTTGCTGCCTAGGCGGGAAGGACTGCACTGAAGCGAAAAGGAATAACCTGTCCTGTACACCTGCTCCCGTATCCCAAAACAATGGGCCTCACCAAAATAGTTATAGATTTCCTCACCTCCTGGCCAGTTGCCCCCCTTCCCCCACCATTTTCGAAAAAGACTATAAAGGGACTTTCTGAATTAACCCAGATGAGATCTCCCCACGGATGATGGCGAGTCTATTGGCAGGACCACGAGGACTTCGTCTCATCTGTTGGTAGCTATCCCCCCCTGCCCCCTCTCTCTCTCCCTCTCTATACTTTGTTTCTTTATATCTCTTTCTGTCCTCTATCACATAATCGTGTTGTTAGCACTCAGTAAAAGTGCACTGTTGATTAAAATTGAAATCCCCTTTGTCTTTTGCATTCTGAGATCGGTTTAACGAACCATCACAGCCCCCGCTTGTATTAGCGGACCATGACGGAGGGAAAAGATCCGGATCGACAGGGCCAGGATCAAAGGGGTCTTCTGGCACAGGTTCATCAGCAAAGTCTGTCACGAGGGCAGTAAACGGTCTCGGTTGGGCTGCATCTGAGGCAGCCGCCGATGAGGCAGGCGGCAGCGCGGAGGGCTGTACCACACTCTCTGGGTCGGGCAGAGTAGAAGAGCCCTCTTCCACGGCGGCAGCAGCCTCCTCCCTCTTTCTCTTTTCCTGGGCTTTAAGGGTTTCGAGGGGAGCATTTCTGCGGCCGCTTTGTCTCCTCTAATAGCCTGATCACACAGTTTAACTCCTACTTCATCCCACGCCTCAGAGGTAAAGACCGTACTTTGAGTCAAAGTGGACACCTGTGACTCAGCTCATCGTAGGATTACTTTAAGGGAATGGGAAAGTACAGACTTTCCATGTTTCTTGAGTAAACGGGTCATTACTTCGAAAACATGACGTTCAGGGGAGGACGCTCCAGCTCCCATGTTCCCCACGGCTCACCTCTGATTTCAAAGAATTGAATACCGGCCAGTTCCTGCTTCCTTTCAGCAGAGCTTCAGTTCTGTGGGGCTCACCGACGGACGCGCAGATAGGCGAACTATCGACTCCTCAAACGGGGTCACCATATGTCGGCGATTGAGAAATGGACTCAGCTGGGTGCAAGCAAAGCCAACTTTATTCCAGGCAACAATGCCTTTTATATTGTTGTACAAACAATTAACTACCCGTTTCATAACCCCCTGTCCTCCCCAGCAGCACAGCGTCTTGCATACAATGTCCTTGGTCAGCATTCTGTTACATGTTAGCAGACRGGAGTGAGGYTTAARSAGTCBCCTTCTTATCAKGRTKTCGGCTCMYWCCTTACTCTGCATRCTTAYCTTTCCCAAGGCTTAACATTTACCAAGGCTAAGAGATCACTGCTGCTATCTACATTGCTGGAGGCTATTTCCCCCACAGTACATGGTCCGCCAACAGCACGCGAGGGCAGTGCAGACCACGCGCGATCTCCGCAAATCAAGAATATTCCTCGAGGTAATTTGCATGGAAATTTGTCAGAAAAAGCTTGATATTATGTATCTTTGTTGTGATTTAAAGCTGTTCACTTTATTGCAAAAACTTGACCGAAGTAACAGGCCTGAGCCATGATTTCACAAAGGCAACAAGGCCTTCATTTTATAAGGTTTTACCTATACACCGCATCTCTTTTTTTTTATGACAGAGGTTCATGCACCCTAATGCCAAAATGTCCTGCATCTGTAAAGCCATTATCTTATTAAGACTGTTACTGGTCATTTACTGGTCACAAGATAAGATACATGGAATACAGATCACAATCAATAAGAATCCTTCAAAAACAACCATGCTACTGACAAAGAGACCCACAGCATAGGGAAACAAAAAGATAGTGTCCGATGTCCCCAAAGAGAGAGCTGCTTCTTCTGCAGTTGGAAATAGATGGCTAATGTTCTGAAGCTCCTATGGCTGGAGCTCAGGGGCTGTGCTGTTTAGGCAGAAAGAGGTCCAGTAGCTGGAAATGCCAACTTTGACATTACCAAATGTCTTTCCGGAAGCATGAAACAGGGAATAACTGAAGAAGGTCAGCAGGAACACGATAACATGATGATAGGTGCAGTGGGACACAAGGCCTCTGTTGGCAGGCTGCCTTGGTAAACCTCCAGGCACAGCCATGTTCCTGGCAGTCCTACCCCTGCTCCTGCCTTGGCCATGAGGGCTGGATGGTAATTAGGTCACTCTTTCTCTCACTGGGCCTCATCTCCTCGGAGGCGATCGATCTTTGCCCAGTCACGCAGGCAACCACTTTAGACCTATTGGCAATAAAACACATGCGTACCTTCTCCCCTAGGTTAGTAAATCAGCTAGGCCTTGCCATTGCACCCCCAGTTGTGGATCCTTATAAAAAACCTTTAGGAATTGGTTTCACACACGCAAGTCTTCAGACTAGTGTCACTCTGCTGGGGACCAAAATTGATGATCTGCCTGCAAAAACCTGAGGAGTCATATAAATATTCCTGGGGAGTTATATTCTCCCTTTTGTTTTTGTGATAACATGCGCGTCTGTCACTATGAACGTGAAGGCAACATTAAAGCAGGAAAATACATGTAATGAAACAATAAACTCACACCCAACAAAAATAAGCAAAGAAAGACGTGCGATCAGTAACACACGACAAAAAAACAATTTAGAACAATACACTTTCAATTGCCTAAATACTGTACCATCACCCAGAGTCTGCAGTAGCTGGCAAGCCCCGTTCCACAATGAGGACCTGGAGAACCTTCCCGGGCAAGGTTCTCAAGCCTACCTCGAAAGGGGGTCCAGCTGTGATAAATCCAAATCAGCAAGTCAAAGTGATCAAGTACATTTTTAGTGCAGAAACACCTGGGTCTGCTTGCATGCCTCCTGACCAGGTAGGGCCAGGGCTTGGCCAGAGCCAAGGCCTTAACTGGAAGTGTTTCTCTAACATATCTTACAAATAAGCCTCTATTAATAACAGTTGGAAAAGTTTCTTTAAAATGACATATATCTTGCAGATAACTACACAATGGTATGTGAAAGTCTGTAAAGTAGCCGACGTTCTTTTATCCTTAGCTAAGTAGTCAATGGTACCATAAATAAACTACAAACAACCAAAGAAATGCATTTGTGTAACATTAAATGATATCTTACAAATAATGCCTCTTACAAAGAATCGGTGAATTCACGCTATGATATTAAGAACATATTCAGGATCAGTAATACATCTCCAGTGACTTATTCTGAAAAAAAAATCAAGAGTATACTTCTCCATTTATCTATGCATATAAGACAATAAAGCAAAATAAAAGCAAGAAAGAAAGCACTAAATAGCTTACAGTCAATAATATCCATAACTTGGAATTGTCACTCATCCCTCATTGCTACCTGTGAAGGATAAAACAGCAAAGATTGTTATGAATAATTATCTTAATTGACCAATACAGAACATTTATACCCATGGAATTTTCAGTGAAATTAAGGATCTAGCAAACCGAAACTTCACATATATTTACAACTTATTATCTTATATTTTTAAAGAGTTGCTTACCAATTCTTCATCATAATTGTTTCAATTGGTTCAATCTTATCTGTACAACAAAAGAACTGTATCTTTCAATTTAAATGAGCATATTTCAGCAGAAGTTAAACTTCACTCAACCTTGTCACTTAAACGTAGCAGAGTAAATCAGACAGAACCTAAAGTTAACACCATTGAAACTGAACAGAAATCAATCTGTCTATAACTTAACAGAAGTTAAAATAACAGAACTTAAACTGAACACACTTAAACTTGAAACTTAAGAGCACTTAAAATTGTCAGAAATTAAACTCAACAGAACCTTAAACTAACAGAACTTTAAATGTAACAGAATCTGAAATTAACAGAACTTGAACTTGACATGACTTAAATTTAACAACAGTTAAACTTAGCAGAACTTAGCCTTAACATCACCTAAACTTTACAAAACTAAAACTTAGCAGAACTTGAAATCAACATCCCTTAAATTTAAGAAAATAAAGTTAGAGTTGAGTGTTCCTTTAAAAGATTCAGATACAACAGAATTTAACTCATCTTGACTCCATCGTTACAAAAAAGCTACCAAAAATCTGTCATACAGCAGTTAAACATCAATGAACAATATGCAAGCAAACAACTGAATTGTAACTGAAATAGCAGCAGGATGGATTTACTGGAGAGATCACAAAGGTGTGGCAAGGACCTTGTGATTTTACATGATTTAGTTGTGAGAATAGCTCATAGTAACTATAAACATCATTGAAAATATGCAATCACAGTCAGGACTTTCCTGATATAAGCACAATTTTGCAGGATCTTCCAATTTGCAGCTGTACCTAAAAAGAAGTGACAACATTATACGTCTGTTGGTACCTTTCTGGTATAAGCATAAGTTTGCTAGGGTCTTTTAAGATGCAGCTTTACTCAGAAAAATGACAACAGTGTATATATTGGCAAATTGCACTTAAAACTTGTCTTTGATGATTGCTAGTACAATAGAATTGACCTTGGGATATTAAAGCTAATGAGATATGTTCATGGCAAAATATTTGCAATAAAATCACTCTATAAAAACTGTGGGGCAAAAAAGCAAGCAAAGTGTTAAAACTGGGACAATTTTGCCTGCCTTTACTTGTGGAAAGTCATAAATAATTTTTGAGATAACAGTAATGAGGGAGTGAGGAAAGGAATGTTCGATTGATGAGTGGCCAAATTCACCATGGGCCTCACTGAGCCAATTGTTTCAGCAATAAGGGGCCACATAACGAGAAGTAACGTTCTGAGGGTATTGAGTTTGCAAATATTCTGCAGATAGACAGCAAAGAATCAGTATCAATTCAGTCCAATTAGACTTTTAAATCAAAATCTTTAGAAGGGCAGTATACACCCTACATGAGAAGTTGTACCAATCATGCAATATATAAGCATTTCATTGAAGGATTTAAACCTTGCTGAGCAGCCTCAAAGCAAGGAATTACGTAATTCCATTGGCATGCAGAGATAATCTCTCCAATAAACAATCCTGTCAGAAACTGCAGCTTACTAAAAATACAGTTACTTTTAACAAAAGCCAAAAATGTTCTTGAGATGCAGTAAAACACGTTAAAACAAATTAAGTGTTTCCAGAAGCTCAAAATGAGACAGCAGTTATCCTAACTCTGGAATGTAAACATACGGTCCTCTTGCAGGTTACTTTATCTCTTCACTTCAAAGATGACACATACAGAAAGGTTTCTCAGCTGTCCCTGACACAAAAGTGATGTCTGTACTGTGAATGTGTTTAAGTTGTTAACAAGCCGTGAGTCAAAAAGGCACTTTTGAAAAAATATGCACGGATGAACCTGCATAGCCCTGAAGGGGCCCCTGCCCCCCCCCCCCCCCACGGTGCAGGTGTCTGAGTCTTCAAAACGGAGTGCGGCGTGGGTGCCAGGGCTCGCCTTCCCCCGCTGCCCTCTTCGGCTTGGTGATACACAGTGAGAGCGCAGCAGCGGGGGGGGGTGTGGAGAAAGGGGAGAAAGAAGCTGCTGCTGTTCCTGGGCGCTCTGCCAGGGCCGCGGACGGAGCCACTGCAGCTCTGGGGAAGGGAGGAAAAAGGCAGTGCCGCCGGAGCGGCTCCATCCCACGGTGAGTACCGGAGGGTTCCAAAGATGGTACCAAGGATCGTTCCAAGGGAGAACACAGGCCTGCCTGCCCTCCAGGAGCAACAGGAGCTTCACTCCCTGCCTCAGCCACGTGCAGGTGTTTTTAACATCACAGCTGTTCTTATAGTCCCATGGTCCTCTCATGCCTGACTGCCACAATTTTATGAGCAGAGGGGGCTCCCTGGGCTGCCTCGATCGCACCGGTGGAACAGCCGCATCCAGATAAGGCAGTTTCACGGGAGCGGGGGAAGTAGGGCAGTCTGTCCTAGGGATTGCAGGTGGCACACAGCCAGGTGGTTCAACATAAGGCTCACAAGCGGGCTTGGTTGGCTCCCCGTCCTGCGGCTCACTGTCAGTTCTATCCACCTACACCGATGCAGAACTGCCTCTCTCCTGCCCTTCCATTTTGCCTTGACCCCCCCCACGTCCACGGGGTCCCCCGGTTCTAAGTCCCGTTCCTTTTCTCTTTCGATAAATTATTTCCTATTTTAATTTTTTTCCTGGTGGCTTACCTTGAAAACTCGACAAGGTATCAAAACAGTGACCCGGGTTGTTGGCAGAAGTCCTCTCTGCTCTTTCCACTACACCAGGTGTCCGTCTCCACAGCATGTCGACCTGCCGTTCCCGAGCTCGAAGCCCTCTCCGCTGCGTTAAAATTATTAATTACTTTCCTTTTGCGATAATATTACTTTTCATTGCAATATCGCATCGGGGCCACCAGATGTCGCAGTTGAGATGGACATGACATATACAGACCCCACAGTTTCAGGGCAAAAGAACCGTTTATTTGAAAGAGACCGAATATTTTATAGACTTTTAGAATGTTATGGTTCATGTTACATATCCATTGGCTACTAAATCACTACAATAGACTCATTGGCTATATTAACTACAATATACTATTTTTGGTCATTCATAGCATCAGTGTTCAAGCATTCAAAAAAACACCAGGTGCAGTCTTGTTGCTGTTTTTTCTCTCTATTGTTTACATTTCTAGCTCTTGTTTCTCACGGGTACAAACATATTGTGCTGAGGTCTATGTCAGAACCAGACAGGCCTGATGACTTGATATCAATTCCCACAATGCGAAAAGATTATTTCACTAAAATTGAATGTGTATATCCTCTTCTGGACTAAAGGGAAGGAAAAAAGTCTTAAAAGTAGAAATGTGTGAAGTTCGCACAACACATTTAAAACTGCCTAAACTCCATCTGTATCAATGGTATTTAGTTGGTTCAGATGCCCCAGTTCACTCAAATGGTTATCCTACTCTGTGAGAAAACAATATGAGTATAGCTGTGCTCTAGGATGTTACACCTACTCTCCATGACAAAACTTAACCAAGTATTTATTTCTATTTTAAGAATACAGAAATATGGTAGGAAATTAACTGTTAGAAAAATCCAAAACAACACGTCTCTGTAAGTATTAGAATTAATTCTACTTTAAAAAACAGAATGCAGAAATGATTTTAATTTGCCTTGTTACAGAATTCAGACTGTAGAGTTATCGATAATCCGATTGTTGGAACAGACAAACACACACACCGAGTGCTTTTCAAAAAAGGCTTCTACCTTCTTTATTTTAACAAGCTTTTTTTATACMTTGCTTAAAGCACTGCTGTTGCAACAGCAACTGGATTGGCTAATACAAAATTCTGCTGAGGGTTAGGACAAAGACACATTTTTAGCACTATCTCAGCCGAACATTTTGTGGTTTCCTTTGGACTGCATCTGTTCGTCTGGTTTTTAGTTCCTCAATTTTTAAAATAGCCGAAAAGCCTTGCGTTTGCATTATTGCTACGCTATCACATTTTAGGGATACACTTTAATTGTTTCATCAACAGGCCATCCTTCTTCTGGTGTGAATTCTCCCATATAGAGTGTGGTGTTTTAATATCTTTTAGAGATGTGTGAAGCAAACTTGAATTGTTCATTACTGATTTAAATTTTTCTAACTGAATGCTAGCATGCAGCTCTGAGCATCTGGTGTCCCTTTTTGCCTCTTCCTTTTCATTAGCACTTTCCTAATTATACTAAAAACTACTTAATCAGATCAGAAGTTTTCTTAAAATCATGTGAGTTCTTTTTTAACTCACTTTAAAAAAAGGCTATCATGAGAGAATGCATTTTGCTTTGTTAATGCTACATGGATGGTGGCCTTCATCTTGTCTCACAGCCTCCTCCATGGACAAAAATATCCATTTTGTTTTGGAAGTTTCATCAATAGTGGAAAGATGATGGCAGTGTCTAAACCTGAGGAGACTTTGTGGGTTTGCACCTGCCCTGGGTAACCCAAAATATTATTGTATTCCATATCTATCTGTGCCCAAAATTGTTACTGTCTTTTTAAGGCTGGAAACAGAACCACCAAGCCGGAGAGTGACGGTCCCTTTAAAAAATTGGAGGTCTCTCAGGCAGACCTTCTTTTGCCTCATGGTCTTTGCTCAAGGCAGAGACTCCGCTTCTTTTTTTTTCCCCTTCTTTTGTTTCTCTCTTGTATCTTGGGCTGCCTCAAGGCAAATTCCTGGAGTGCCTGTCTGCAGTCAGGCCTGCGTGTGCCTTGGAAAGGTGAGTGGTTTGCAGGGATGGAGTTGTTGCTCCGCTGCAAAATCTGGGAGGAAATCAGAAGCGGCAAAATGCCATTTCAGCTCAACCCCCACCCAAATTCTTCATCTTTCCCCACTTCCCCCAATGGACCAAACCTGCCAGAGAGAACAGCTTGATGTCCACCAAGAGCCCATTCTGACAAGGAAGTTTACAACTTCGATTTTGGATCAGGACATCTTAAAGGTGCAGCTGCTCTTAGGGATTTGTATATTCAAGGATTAACAGTCCTGTGTGAGCTGAATTCAGCCCAGAGCAATCCAGGTCGGTTTCTCTCTATGACGAACTTTTCCTTTTACAAAAGGACCAGGAAAGTGAGTATGAGCAGGCTTCCCTCTGAGTAACAAACTCAGTTAAACTACCAAGTGAGCATCTGTACTATCCCCTGTCCTAGAAAAGGACTGCTCGCATGGCAGAGCTCAGCAAATGCAAAAGATTTAATCCTGTTATCCAGAGGTTCAAATCATCTCCCTACCTCCCCTCTTTCCCCGCCATACCTATTCTTGACCTGACCCTCTATTTTTAAATATCTTATCATATCCCTATTCCCATGATTTCCCAATTCTAATTGCTTTAGCCTTCTTAATATTAGAAGAATGAAAAATCCTAAATTACATACAAGCCCAAAAAGGCCTGAAATTTTTACGCCCCTTGGGATTATTACAGGCAGTAGCAAATGGAATCGCATTGTTCAGTACCAAACCTATTTGGAAGGTGAATCCAAGCCAGTATTAGACTGCAATATAGAACAGGCACCAGCATACCATCTGCTGTGCAGGCCTGCCTCATTCCTAAGGAAGTGTGCCTGAACATAAAGTATCACTCTGGTAAGGTGAACAGAGAGCTGTAACGTGCAAAGTGAATCTCCTCCCTAACCTTACTGCTAGGAACAATCATTACAAGTTTGAGCAACCACTGAATCATACTTTGAAAAAGAATAGGAATTAACACCCTTGCTATCATTCCCCTCATCTTCAAATCTGCAAATCCCACCACCCACGAGCTATTGAAGCCATAATCAAGTACTTCCTAGCACAAGCAGCCATCTCGGCATTTGTCGTCTTTTGAAGCAAAACCAGTGAGACATTAGCAAACTCGACCACCCAACGTCCTGCCCCTCCTGACAACAGCAATTGCAATCTAAGTAGTCCCAGTTGCATTCCATTTTGGATTCCCAGAAGTACTTAATCCCTAATCACTGCTATCAACAATAAATAAATTCCCTGCCTCCCATCACGATTTTCTTCCTAACTCACTCTACTCAAAGCTGTTAATCACCATAATCCTTGCCTCAGCAGCCCTAGGAGACTGAATTGGACTAAATCCAACACAAATTTAAAAAATCTTAAGCATTCTCACTTAGGTTGATTAGCCATAATTATTATGGCTATAATACCCAAACAGCCCCTACTAACTTATACTTCCTAAAAACTGCTACAATAGTCCTCCTTGCTCTCAACACAAAGTTCAAAACCCACCAATGGTAATGGCCTAAAGAACAGAAAACCCACACACTCAATAAAATCTCAATATTAGTCTTAGGCTTCTTAGCAGGACTTCCCCTGCTACCAGGCTGTAATGGGTTACCCTGAGGGCAGACCCCAAACCCCCATGGCTATATTCTCCAGAGGATATGAGATGGAAAAAACAAGCTGCAAGCTTGAAAAATGATTAAATAATTTTATTCACTAACTACTAAGAATAGAAAGAATAAAAAAAAGAAAAATATTAAGGCATAATGTACAAATATAATTCTCCTCCCAATACATCCCAGTCTTTCTCACTGATCACGCAAAGAACATGTCTTAGAATGACTTTATGATGCTATATATCCCAATCGCCTGCTTAATGAAAAGTATTAATTCTGTGTCTTTAAGCTGGCTCGAGAAGCCAGAAGCTATGTTTTGGTTTTCTTCGAAGGATATTTACATTCTTTCACCTTTATCAGCTCGCTATGTTATAGTTTTGAAGAGAGAACATCTCGGCAGTCGCTTTCTATACTTAGAGGCGAAGGGACACTTTTTTTACCTTTACCTTTTTCTTGTGAGCTTTTGCCTGGCTTTTACTCAACTGAGGGATATTCGGATGCAGGTAAAACTTGCTTTTAGTTTTTTCCCTCCTCTGCTTGAAGCAAAAGAAAAAGACAGTTTCTTTTCCTAAAACTGTATTTTCTTTTTCTTCTTCCTTTGAAACTGTACACAAGACAACTGAGCTCTGTTCTACATACCATCTCTCCGGGGCCTACACCCCCGGGCCTGGACAGAGCCTACTCCGTACACAAGCAGCTAGCTAGAGACAGAGCAGAAGACCACACCTGCCAAAGACTCAGGACTTTGATTCATTCAGGTTATCCTCCTCACGAGAGGTTTATTATCTAACATTATTCATTTTTATTTTTATTTCTTTTCCCTTCCCCTGGTGCCTGCGTACACCCCCCCCAGCAGCTGGGTTTTGTTAAATAAACAAGTTTTTTTCACTTTCCTCTGAGAAATTCTTAAGGAGAAGGGAAAAAAGTTTCGAACCCTATCTTTTGCAGAAGAAGCTCTTCGAGTCTTCCTCCTAAGTTTGTCCAGACCATGACAAACATATTTGGTGCATTGGCCGGGAAAGGGAAAAAAGCTGTGCTGATTACAATTTGGTTTTAATTACTGTGTATTGGGGTAAAGTAGTTACCATGTGGTTTAAGATACTAATGTCTCTCTGTTCTCTAGATCTACTTAAGGCACTAATGCTTTTCTGGTCTTTAGGCCTGTTTGCCTACCCACAGATAGCTCCAGTTTTGTTCTTGGTATTTATCTTTATCAAAACAGAGATAGCAACCAAGATTGCTATGCTTCTTTACTCAGTGATACTGATTTATAAAAAGTTCATAGAAGTACTAGGAGTTATTCGAGATGTGTATAGTTTGTTGATTATGCGTTTTAGTCTCAGTTGCCTGTTCAGGGGGTCTTACAGTAATTACACCCAGTTTGTTGGAGATGTAGGAGGAGATGGGGTTTCCCAGCCTTTCATTTCCTTCTTTCTTTTTAAATTTGATACGTCACCTTTTGAGAATGTTCAGTTTCCTCTGAATGTTAAAGAAACTGCTTTCCTGGTGCTTTATCTTGTAGGTTTACTCTATACAGTTTACAGCTTCTCTAGAATCAGGACTGAGATGTCCAAAGGAGCTGATGAGACACCTCACCCAGGTGTGGAAATAAAGGCAGAGGGGCAGGCAGATAAATCAGCAGATACCCCAGTTACTCAGGATGTAGCCAAACCAGACGCAGGGCCTAAGCCAATGACAGTTACTCGTGTCACGAGAAAAAAGCACAAAACCAAAACTGATCGCCCAGTGAAGGATGATGATAGTGACGCAGGGGAAGGACCCTCAAAACCAGCAACTGGCTCAGAACCAGAAATCATTATTCAGTCCATGTCTCTGAAGGACCTTCGTGGCCTAAGATTACACCTGAAGGTCTGACGAATCTATATTAATTTGGTTAGTCCGTATTTGAGACGCTGCAAGCGATACTACAATTTTGCATAGCACTGAAACGAGACATTTGGGATCCTTGTCACGTAATCCAGCTATCGATCAGGAGATAGTACTGCCACCTGACCCTCACAGTCTCTGAATGCGTCTCTTAGAAAGTGTGAGACAAAGATACCAGTGCCAAGATGATCTCTATTTGCAACAAACCCCATGGAAGACCATGGAACAAGCGATTCAACACTTGAGAGAACTGGCAGTGATAGAGATTATCTTCATAGAACACCCAAGACTTGGAATTAAGAACACAGACTTAATAAGAGTTACACCAGTGATGTGACTAAGACTCGTACGACTTGGGCCACAAGAATACTCTTCTGCTTTAGCAACAATGAAGCCAAATGAGACCGTGCATGATATGTCAAAGAGGCTCCAAGCATATAAAGATGCTGTGCACAGCCCAACACACGCAAGAATTTCAGCTGTGGAAACATGTCTGCAGAAAGTAGAAAAAAAGATGGAGGAGAATCACAAGAAAGTAGAAGATAATATAGAAGAAAATCACAAAAAAATGAAAGATAAGATAAAGAATAATCTCAAGAAACTCAAAGAGATTAAAGAAAACCTTTTCCAAATCTCAGCAGTACAAACCAAAAGTTCTTTTACCAGACGCAGACGTTTCCCACCTAGAAAGAAAGCATACACCTCACAAGGTGAGCTGTGGTTCTTCTTGTGTGATTATAAAAAAAATATGAAGAGGTGGCATGGACGACCTACCCCTGCTCTGGCACGACGAGTGCGTGAATTAAAAGACAGCAAAACTCAAAAAAGCATTTCCACCACAAAAGAAGTAGCTTCTAACAAAGACTAGAGAGGCCCTGCCTCTAACCAGGTAGAAGCTAGAGATAACCGTGTTTTTTAAACTGTAAATTCGTTAGCCTAGCTCATCAGAACCACAAAAATATGAGACCTTAGTTGACACTGGTGCACAGTGCACACTAATCCCATCGCGATATGTGGGGGCAGAACGTGTCTGTATTGCTGGCGTTGAAACACAAATTCTGTAAGGAATTTGGTTTTAAGTTAAAAGGAGATAATTTTAGTTAGCTAAAGCCAAGTAGTAGATAAACTCAGATGCAGTTAATTAAGAAGTTAATGATTAGCTGAGAGAGAAACTAGGAGAAAGTTCTGATTAATTGTGTGTCATTAGAAGTTTGTTCAGCTGCACCCACATGAGGAGTAGAGAAACTGGATTAGGGAGATCAGAAGAAAAAAGACATGTATTAATTATCCTATTTAGTTAATTTGCTCATGGGCATCGGGGAAGCAGACCATGGTGACCCCAGGGTCAATTTAATTATAAGAATGCAGGGGTGGAAAGGTCAGGATGAAGAGTATAGTCTGACTTCCTCTAGATAGACCCCAGACCCATTTAAGAAGTGTAGTACGCATGCTTAATGATTTTAACTAATTATCATAAGAAGCGGGAGATGGGAGATGTTTAATGTTATGACTATGTATTTTTACTCTGAATATTCATTACTGTTGTAGATAAATAGATTGTGAATTGTTTTAAGAATTGGCACTACATCTGAGCACGTAGCTGCCCCAGCGCTGTCATTAAACATACCTCTTCCTAACTTTAATTAGTTTGGAAGGTCTTTGTCCGTGGGGTCCGGAACATCTTAGATATTTCTGTATCATTTTGGCGACACAGATGAGACAGTGTACGCTCGCTGTGCGACCGGCCCGAGCCGGTGAGCCCCCGTGGCACCCCCGGGATATTCCCGGAGAGGGGGTTTCACTGTTCGGGTCGCTCACCCAGCGGTGGACRAAGGTCCCAGTTTGTTACAACCCCGGACAAAGTGTTATGTTTAATGAAACTTAGAAGGTACCTGTAGRCTGTGTTTGTAAGTCGCAGAGGACGCTYTGCGCATAACAAGAGAGCCTAAGAGAACCTAGGTGTAAGTATCCGCRGAAGGGAACAGTAGGACCCAGTAACAGAGCCGGTAACAGCGTGCTTTGTAGCTGGAAGCAGGTAAGGACAGAGCAGCTCAGTCTGCTTGTTTCCCGTAAGGGGAAACAGGGTTTCCCCACTACTGGAGGGGGAAGTTTTGGAGGGGATAAGGGGGTTACCTTGGAGGAGATAAGGGGGTTACCTTGCTATTCCCTGGGAAAAGGTTGGCTGCCGTGGGGGACAGCCGCCGAACAGTCTTTATGCTAGGGGAACGTCACGCACCTTAGCTTGGAGCACAGGGTAAGGTAATATTTAATCCACAGCCATGAAATACCAAACGCGGGACTTGGAAGCGTGGTGGGCTCCATCTTGGTCACAGCTTATGATCTGCGCATGCGTTGGCAAAGGTACGGGTGCTTAGATTGACCAAGGGACGCAGCTTCTCGACACGAGCGAGGTAGGAGGATTTAAAATAGCTGAGAGCAGCGCCGGCCCAAACTTGTGTCTATGAAGCGTGTATGAGCCGCGGTAATATCTAATTGTTCGCCCGAGCGGTGTTAGCGGCTGCGAGCGGCGCGGGCAAGGTACAGCGCAAACGGCATAGGCAGAGCACAAACAGCGTAGACAGAACGCAAGCGGCGTAGACAGGGCAAACAACGCAGGCGGCGCAGGCGAGGCAGAGCGTAAGCGGCGCAGGCAACGCATGCGGCGTAGGCGAGCAGCGCGAGCGAGGTGGCGGCGAGCGGAGCGGGCAACTGAGGTAAAGTGCAGGCGCAAGGCACAAGCAGCGCAAGTCGTGCAAGGCGCAGGCTGCGACCGACTCGGTCCGACACAAGAGTTGCTCAGTAACAAAGCACAACTGCTTAAGATTGTTGTGAATGTGTCCTGGCTGTGAGGGTGAGTGAATGAGAGTCTGAGACGTGCCATAGGCACGAAGTGATAGTGGAGTTCCGACCCGCATTTCTGTCCTCAGGCGACTGAGGCAGCCGGGGGAGAACGAAGCAATTGGGGCGAAAGTGACGAAAGTGTTGTGTGTTTGATGATACTTTTGCACATCGGGGCGATTTAGCGCAACACCTGGCGTTTCAGAAAAATTTGGCATTTGTAGAGAGCCAGCCTAAGGAGGGAAAAGGAAGTACACGGCACAGTGGCTAGGCGGACTGAGAGTATTCCTCCCCTACAATGGTTTGGCCTCGATCCGTGGGAATTCATAAATCCATTGGAATTTACAGCTGGGGGGGGGGGAGCGTGTAGCTTTACCAGGACTATATCAAACCTCCGCTGGTCACTTTGTAGCCCTAGATTGGGAACAACCTAGAGTTGAGGAATTGGAGATACCTGCTCCACTGAGGGGGTTACCCTGCCCCTGTGGGGGTGCCAGGCAGTTTCTGACTATTAGAAGACGGTGGCATTATCTGTGGGTGTTAATACAGTGTAGATCTTGTCAGAATAAGTGGTACTGTTGTTCCTCTAAGAGGAGAATTGGGTGCCCTTGGTGCTCACCCCGGGGGGTGGACCCTGACCCAAACATAATTAGATATTTTTGTGTAGGGAAGTATATAATCCCTGAAGTTTGGAGGGTTAAAGAGAAGGATTGGGAGAAGACCTTAAAAGAGTGTTTAGAGAGGTTTGGGAGCAGGTATTAAAGGATTTGTGAGGAAATTAGGCAAAATGGGGGCAGAACAAAGCAAGGAAGTATCTACGGCTAGCCCTTTAGGGTGTATATTAGCACATTGGAAGGTAATGGTATGTGGAGGCATAGAGAAAAGAGATACTTTAGTTAAACTTTGTACCTTGTGGTGGCCTTTATATAAGTTAGACGATGAAGTGAAGTGGCCACCTAATGGAACCCTGGATTATAATACACTGTTGCAACTGATGTTATTCTTAAGGAGAGAGGGCAAATGGGAAGAGATCCCCTATGCTAATTTGTTTTTCTCTCTCCGAGACCACCCTGAGTGGCAGAAGGACTGTGGGATAGGACCCCCCTCCGATCCTTTGGTGTTAGCTCTTGAGAAGGATAACAAAGTCAGTAGGGGAAAACCCAAGCGGTGTTGCAGCACCTGTTCAATAAACCAGAGGTGCACTCACCCTGATAAAGTGTATCGAGCAGAGCCTCAAGAAAAAGACCTGACAGATTTATACAGAGCACCTCCAAGGGGGCGAGGGAGGGGAAGGGTAGCAGAGGACACGGACTCTGAGTGATCACCTTCCCCAGTTCCATCTCCTGTCTCACCCCTCACCTCATCCCCCGAGAGAACAGTTATTCCCCCACCGGCGTCAGAGCCGCAGAATCCAGTTAATCCATATCCACCACTGCCCACTAGTGACAGTGAGGGGGAAGAGCCAACTTCTTCAAAGGGCCCGATATCATCGAGAACCAGAAATCAGACTAGGGGAATAATACAAGCACCTCTAAGGGAAGCAGTGAATCATGAAGGGAGACCAATACTGGTTA
>JACAXG010000484.1:89421-102999 GCA_018881555.1 Amblyornis subalaris
TTCAGGTACTCCAGGGAGGGCCAAAAATGCGGCCCCAATACAAATTAAGCTTAAAGAAGGGGGACAGCCTGTGAGAGTTAAGCAGTATCCCTTGAGGAAAGAGGATAGAGAAGGGATTAGACCAATTATTGAAAACTTTTTACAGACCGGACTGCTAAGAGAGTGTCAATCAGATTTTAACACTCCCATTCTACCTGTGAAAAAGCCAGATGGGTCATACAAATTAGTACAGGATTTAAGAGCAGTCAATAAAGTAACTGAAGATCTGTACCCAGTGGTTGCAAATCCATATACCTTGTTAACTCGGTTAACACCTGAATTAACCTGATTCACTGTTTTAGATCTCAAAGATGCTTTCTTTTGTCTTCCTCTCCATGAAGCCAGCCAAAAGATTTTTGCCTTTGAGTGGGAAAATCCCAAAACTGAATGTAAAATTCAACTTACCTGGTGTGTACTACCCCAAGGGTATAAAAATTCCCCCACGATTTTCGGAGAGCAGCTCGCAAGAGATTTGGAGACTTGAGAACCCCCACCAGGAGAAGGACAATTACTTCAGTATGTGGACGACATCCTATTAGCCACCTGGATGCAAGAAGCATGCCTGGATTGGACAGTAAGCCTTTTGAATTTCCTAGGCTTACAGGGATACCGGGTGTCCCAAAAGAAAGCCCAGATGGTGAGACGGACAGTTATTTACCTGGGCTATGAAGTCAGTGCTGGACAGAGGACTTTGGGACAAGACCGGAAAAAAACTATATATCAAACTCCAAGACCCCAAACAGCAAAGGAACTGAGAACATTTCTAGGCATGACAGGGTGGTGTAGATTATGGATTCATGGTATGAATTACTAGTTAAACCTTTATATGCATTGATCACAGAAGGGGGTCAAGATCTCCAATGGACTAAAGAAGTGACACGGGCCTTCGAGGAACTAAAGAAGGCTCTCATGTCAGCACCAGCCCTGGGACTTCCAGATGTGAGTAAACCGTTTTTTCTGTTTTCTCACGAGAAGCAGGGCATTGCCTTGGGAATACTAGCACAAGATCTGGGTCCGTATCGGCGAGTAGTGGCCTATCTTTCCAAGCAGCTGGATACAGCAGCCAAAGGATGGCCAGGATGTCTTAGAGCCGTTGCTGCTGTAGCAATAAACATCCAAGAAGCTCGTAAATTCACCTTAGGCCAGAAAATGACTGTGCTAGTATCCCACATGGTGTCAACAGTCCTAGAGGTAAAAGGGRGACATTGGCTTTCCCCACAGAGATTCCTGAAATACCAAGCAATATTAGCAGAGCAGGATGATGTTGAAATTGTTGTGACTAACATTATAAACCCAGATACATTCCTCAGCGGGAACATGGGAGAATCAGTGATCCATGACTGCCTGGAGACCATCGAGGCTATCTATGCGAGTCGCCCGGATCTGAAGAATACTCCCCTTGAGGACGCTGAGACCTGGTTCACTGATGGGAGCAGCTATGTCATCAGTGGAAAACGACATGCTGGGTATGCAGTTACCACYGCCAGAGAGGTAATCGAATCCAAACCACTACCAACGAATACCTCCGCTCAGAAGGCAGAGATCATTGCCTTGACTCGAGCCTTAAGGTTGGCAGAAGGGAAGAGAGTCAACATATATACAGATTCGAGATATGCRTTTGGAGTGGTCCATGCACATGGAGCTATTTGGAAGGAAAGAGGCCTGTTAAACTCACAAGGGAAAAGCATAAAGCATGCACCAGAAATAYTGGAGTTATTAGATGCAGTTCAATTACCTGAGGGGGTAGCAATTATGCATATTAGAGCACACCAAAAGGTGAGTTCTGAATTGGAAGAAGGCAATATGCTGGCGGATAGAGAGGCAAAAGATGCAACTAAACAAGAAGAGAAGGTTGAGGCAACTTTAATTCCTGATGGTAAGATCTCGGTAGAGGGTAAACCCATTTATAACAAAAAGGATAAGAGGCTTATTAGGGCAGAAAATGCCAGTTATAACCAGGACGGATGGGCCGTAACGAAGGAAGGGAGACTTGTAGTACCCTCTTACTTGTTATGGACATTGGTACAGAAAGAACATGAAAAGACACACTGGGGAGTGGATGCTCTATACCATTATTTAAAAGACAAGATTATGGCTAAAACATTACAAAACATGGTAGCACAAGTGACCCGTCAGTGTAGTCTTTGCCTCCGAACGAATCCTAAAAACATCCCAAAACTTAAGGTGGGCCAAATTGAGAAGGGTTGTGGGCCTGGACAACAGTGGCAAATTGACTTCACAGAATTACCTAGGAAAGGGGGTTACCGGTACTTATTAGTACTAACTGACACCTTTTCAGGATGGCCAGAAGCCTTTCCCACTAGAACAGCCAAAGCACGAGAAGTAACCAGAGTACTGTTACATGAAATAATACCACGTTTTGGAGTTCCAGACACAATATCCGAGGATAGGGGGCCACACTTTATCTCAAAGATTGTACATCAAATTAGTGGCCACCTGGGAATAGATTGGGAACTACATACTCCTTATAATCCCCAATCTAGCGGCCAAGTTGAAAAAATGAATCACCTGATCAAACAACAAATTRTAAGATTGGGACAGGAAGCAAATTTGACATGGCCTCAAGCTCTCCCATTGGCATTAATACGAATCCGAACTAAACCAAGGACAAAAGGGAAATTAAGTCCTTTTGAAATTTTGTATGGGAGTGTTAGATTTTCGTTTTTGTTTTTCACTTTTACTATTTCGAGAGTTCTTTGCTTAGAGTTTGGAATGAAACGCAGGAGGCGCTGAGATATTCTTCTTATCAGGTTGTTTATTAAGTTCTTATCTATTGCATAGCAGCACAGAGTGTTCTCTAAGTTAGGAAGGTGGAAAATGGCCTCGAACCGTGAGTTCCAAGGTTATTTAAAGCTGAATTTACCCAATTATAGACTGCCAACTAACATGTTTTTACTTATAATCCAGTCACTGTCCATTTAGCATCTGCAATGCAGGCTTTTTTGCACCAATGGTTAAACTACCTAGGTTTGTGAAGAAGAAGGAAGAAAGAAGWAGTATAAACCCACACCCAAAATCCTCCATCTTGCTACCAATACATTACTAATAACTCATAAACTGAATCTTCTACATTTCTACATATTTCACCCAGTGACATAACAAATTGCTTTTTAATTACAACAATGAAAGACTGAAATTTAGGGTCCTGACATGGGAGACCATACACAGTTCAAGAAGGAGTTTCATCCACTCAGGCGGGAGAGGAAACTCTACACAAATATATGATTGCTTTGAATAAGCAATTAAGGGAAATTGGGAAGTATGTGGCTGAAACTCAGAATAGGGAACTGGACGGGCCAGTACATGACATACAACCTGGGGATAATGTATACGTTAAGTCTTTTGCAGAAAAAATGTTAGAACCACAGTGGGAAGGACCATTTCAAGTACTCCTTACAACTTATACTGCGATTAAGATCAAAGAGCAGAAGGCTTGGATTCATCACACCCGAGTGAAGAAGGCCCTTGAAGGAGTTTGGAAAGTAACTCCGGGCGAGGAAGGACTGAAGCTGAAGCTGACTCGGAAAGAGGAATGAAGGACTTTTGGGTGTTGTGTACAATGAAGAAAACTGAAATTTTAGTAATAGTTGTCATAATTATAACCAAAGCTAAGCCCACACCACATAGGTACGATGAAACTAGCATATATCGTTGTCAGGGATGAGTTTTCGATCCTGACTCTCAAAAAGCTTTAAACCAAATGCTCAGAATTACAAATGCAAGTGTGTGGCAAGGGGGAAGTGTTTGGGGTTGTAAATATGTGTTTGTGCAGGATAGATTTCATGAGGCTTACCATCCCCCCATGAAGCCTATCCGGGTTAGCGATGAATGTTGTGACAAATGCTTGAGTACATGCCCTGAGTTTAAGCTTAAAATAGAGGGATGTGTAATGCAGGCATATCGAATGAGCTTTAATGTCACCCAGGTATGTACTAGAGGTCACGTCAGGATAACCCCATCAGCACCAAAGAAGACTGAGACAGTCCAGAGGCCAAAGGAGAAACTGCAAATGACCCCCACCCTTACTAAGATTGGGCCATATGCCATCAAAAAGGGTAGGGATTCAAAGACTACTAACTAATCTGGAGTGGTCTTTGGAACAGGTCGAAATGGAGATGCAAATAAATATATCAACTATTCGACCTGAGTGCACTCCATTTCTCAAAAACCCCTTTTCAAATTGGAACGCTTGGCTCCGAAGTCGTTCATCTTATTATCCCAGAATTAGGAGAGATGTCACAGAACTATTAAGGACAGGATTGGGAATCTTAAATACAGTGGATTCAGAGGTATTAATGAATAAATTGACTGYGGTAGGAGGTGATTTGGTTAAATTACAACAGCCATTACAATCTTCTTTATTAGCCCTGGGTAATAGTCATTGGAAGTTAACCAAAATCTTGCCAGACTGGGAGAAATTAGAAGAACAGGACCATGAAGTAATAATTAAGGCTTTGGGCACCACCAGTGGAAACGTTTCCTTAGCCTTAGGATGTACTCAGGCCCARCTATGGATGCAGTCAGTAGCTGCAGCGATAATACGAGAAGGGGACGAGGGAATCTTTCCAGCTGAAATCTGCAAAATCGTGTGGGATAATGCTTCTGAAATTGAGAGRGAACTCCAGTCTTGGTGGGTCCTAGTTAATTTTACTCATGACCCACTGACAAATGTGGTCATGGCTTTTGTTTTGACCATTCACAATGCATCAATCGATTTAATCCATCCGATAGTTCCCTTAGGGTTAAACCATGAGAATACTGTACTGTACCCCTCTGAACATAGGATGTGGGCACAGAGAGTAGGAGAACATTGGCAGACTATTAATCTGGAACCCTGCTTTATGAGAAAACAATTAGGATATATATGTGAAAGAACACTAGAGGAGGACAAGGATGCTTGTTTGGATACGGACCAAAGCATTTGTCACTTTGAAACATATAGTACTGATCAAACAACCCGGTTGATATATATTGGGCAAGGTTGTGCGTGTCTTAGGACAGCATGTCCCACCTTAATGATAGACGACCTAGTTGTAAACGAGACTCAATTTAATTTATGTATTTGTAATTTTATGAAAATTGAGGGATGTGATTTTTCTTATCGAGCACCTGTGGTGTCACATCAGTATATAAAAGCAGGTTTGAATACAGTACAAGAGATTATGCCTGTACCTATAAGAATGAATCTGACCTTAGTAGCTCAGTTGTTAAAACATCCTGAGCTAAGAGAAATTTTACAGGAAGTTAAAAAGACAGGAAAAAGAACTCTAGTTACAATACACCATGATACAGAATCTATCAAAACTGTTTTTAGGCGGTTTGAAGGACACTTGTCTCATCATTGGTAGGATGTGCTTTTTGGATAGTCTCCAACAGCTACTGGGATGCTTAATGCTCTCATTCATCCCATTGTTGTATTACTCATTCTAGTGAGCATTAGCTTGATTTTGTCTATTGCAATGATTACTTGGAACTGGAGGGTAGTGCAGTGAATATCAGCTTTGGCATCGCTCTCTAARGCATATGGGCTTGTGCTTAGGGATGCTAGACATGTTTCTTGGATGGATGAGGAGGAATCGTTATACTGAGTAAAGGAATTTACTCAGTGTGAAAGAGAAGAGGGGAAATGACAAATTCTGTAAGGAATTTGGTTTTAAGTTAAAAGGAGATAATTTTAGTTAGCTAAAGCCAAGTAGTAGATAAACTCAGATGCAGTTAATTAAGAAGTTAATGATTAGCTGAGAGAGAAACTAGGAGAAAGTTCTGATTAATTGTGTGTCATTAGAAGTTTGTTCAGCTGCACCCACATGAGGAGTAGAGAAACTGGATTAGGGAGATCAGAAGAAAAAAGACATGTATTAATTATCCTATTTAGTTAATTTGCTCATGGGCATTGGGGAAGCAGACCATGGTGACCCCAGGGTCAATTTAATTGTAAGAATGCAAGGGTGGAAAGGTCAGGATGAAGAGTATAGTCTGACTTCCTCTAGATAGACCCCAGACCCATTTAAGAAGTGTAGTACGCATGCTTAATGATTTTAACTAATTATCATAAGAAGCGGGAGATGGGAGGTGTTTAATGTTATGACTATGTATTTTTACTCTGAATATTCATTACTGTTGTAGATAAATAGATTGTGAATTGTTTTAAGAATTGGCACTACGTCTGAGCACGTAGCTGCCCCAGCGCTGTCATTAAACATACCTCTTCCTAACTTTAATTAGTTTGGAAGGTCTTTGTCCGTGGGGTCCGTAATATCTTAGATATTTCTGTATCAGCGTAACAAGGAAATCCCAGGATTTGACCCTGGTAAAAGCTAAAGTGAGCCTGACTAGAAAAAACTGAGAAAAACATCCCATTGTAACTGGCCCAGAGGCCCCGTGCATTCTAAACATAGACTTCCTCCGAAGTGAATATTTCAAAGACCTGAAAAGACTCAAGTGGACATTTAGAATAGCTGCTGTACAGACAGAAAGCATTAAGCAATTAAATACTTTGCCTAAACTATCAGAGAACCCATCTGCAGTAAGCCTTCTAGAAGAAGAAGAAAAACAAGTACCAATTGCCACTTCAACAGTGCATCACCGACAGTACCGGACAGCTCGAGATGCTGTGATTCCCATCCACAAGATGATCCATGAGCTGGAGAGCCAAGAGGTAGTTAACATAACCCACTCACACTTCAACAGTCCCATTTGGCCTGTGCACAAATCTGAAAAAAAATAGAAATTAACTGTAAACTATCGTGCCTTGAATGAAGTGACTCCACCGTTGAGCGCTGCTGTGCTGGACATATTAAAGCTCCAGTATGAGCTAGAGTCCAAAGCAACGAAGTAATATGCCACTATCAACATTGCCAATGCATTTTTCTCCATTCCTTTAACAGCAGATTGCAGGCCTCAGTTTACCTTCACCTAGAGGCATGCAAAACACCTAGAACCGACTGCCCCAGGGGTAGAAACACAGTCCTACCATTTGCCGTGGGCTGATCCAGACTGCACTAAAAAAGAGTGATGCTCCAAAACATCTGCAGTACATCGACGACATCATTGTGTGAAAGAACACAGCAGCAAAAGTGTTCGAAAAAAGAGAAAAAATCATCCAGATTCTCCTGGATGCCGGTTTCGCCATCAAGAAGAACAAAGTCAAGAAACCTGCTTGAGAGATCCAGTTCCTGGGAGTAAAGTAACAAGACAGACAACGTCAGATTCCCACCGAAGTCATCAATAAAATCACAATCATATCTCTGCCAACCAACAAGAAAAAACACAAACTTTCCTAGGTGCCATAGGCTTTTGGAGAATGCATATTCCTGAGTACAGTCAGATTGTAAGCCCTCTCTACTTAGTTACCCGCAAAAAGAGTGACTTCCATTAGAGCCCTGAACAGCAACAAGCCTTTGCCCAAATCAAGCAGAAAATTGCTCATACAGTAACCCTTTGCTCAGTCAGGACAGGACCAGAAGTGAAAAATGTACTCTGCTCTACAGCTGGAAACCATAGTCCATCCTAGAGCCTTTGACAAAAAGTGCCTGGTGAGACTCGAAGCTGACCACTAAGATTCTGAAACCGAAGCTACAGAGAGTCTGAAACCAACTACACTCCAACAGAGAAAAAATCTTAGCAGCCTATAAAAAAGTCCAAGCTGCCTCAGAAGTAATAAGCACTAAAGTACAACTTCTCCTAGCACCCCGACTACCGGTGCTGGGGTGGATGTTCAAAGCAAAGATTCCCTCTACCCACCACGCCACAAATACCACATAGAACAAGTAGATTACTCTCATCACACAACGTGCCCGTATTAAAAAACTGAATTGCCCTGAAATCTTAGAAATAATCACAAATTAGCCCGAAAGTGAAAACTTTAGTCTCACTGACGAAAAAGAACAAAAAGTAACATGTACTGAAAAAGCTCCACCATACAACCAACTGCCAGCAGAAGAAACGCACTACGCTCTTTTCACTGACAGTTCCTGTCGCATCGTAGAAATGAAGCGAAAGTAAAAAGCAGCCATATAGAACCCCACATGACAAGTTGCAGAAACTAAAGAAAAAGAAAGTAAATCTAGCCAACTTGCTGAACTCAAAGCCATTCAGTTAACCTTAAACATTGCTAAAAAAAAAGAGTAGCCAAAGCTCTACCTCTACACTGATTCATAGATGGTAACCAATGCTCTGTGAAGTTAACTGGAAAAGTAAAAAAAGACTAATTAGCAGTGTAGAAGAAAACCAGTCTAAACTGCTGAAAAGTAGAAAAACATCGCTGCCCGAGTAAAAAAACTACCTGTAAAAATCCGCCATGTAGATACCCATGTCCCCAAGAGTAGAGCTAATGAAGAACATCGAAACAACGAGCAAGTAGATCAAGCTGCAAAGATAGAAGTGTCAAAGATAAATTTAAATTGACAATATAAAAAAGAATTGTTCCTAACTCGATAAACCCATGATGCCTCAAGCCATGAAAGCAGAAATGCCACCTATAAGCACAAGACTGAAGAGTAAATCTAACCATAGATAATATTTCTCAAGTTATCCATAATTGCGAGACATACACTACTATCAAGCAAGCCAAGCAAATAAAACCCCTCTAGTATAGTAAGCGTTAATCTAAATACAAGTATAAAAAAACCTAGCAGATAAATTACATCACATTACCTCAAACACGCCAAAGTAAGTGCTATGTACTCACAATAGTAAAAACCACCACAAAATAGTTAAAAACCTACCCTGTACCTCATACTACTGCCCAGAACACCATCCTAAGCCTTAAAAAGCAAGTCCTTTAAAAACATAGTACCCCTGAGAAAATTGAGTCCGACAACGAGACTCATTTCAAAAACAACCTTATAAACACTTAAACTAAAGAACATAGCATTAAGTGAGTGTACCATATCCCTTATCATACACCAGCAGCAGGCAAAGTAGAGCAGTACAATAAATTGCTAAAAACCACCTTAAAATCACTAAGTGAGAGATCTTTCAAAAATTAAGAGCAGCACTTAGCAAAAGCCACCTAGTTAATTAACACCCGAAGTTCCACCAACCGAGCAAATCCTGCCCAATCTGAATCTCTGCATACAGTAGATAGAAACAAAGTACCAGCAGTACATGTTAGAAAACTGTTAAGAAAAACTGTTTAGATTACTTCTACCTCAAGTACAAACAAACCCATCCATAGAGTTGTCTTTACTCAAAGACCAGATCATACATAGTGAGTAATGCAGAGATAGAACACGTTGTGTACCACAGAGAAATCTAATGTTAAGTGAAAACTATGTGTAAATACCACTGTTTGCTAAATGTGACTGTCATTATTTGTATATAACTGTATATATATATATAATTGTGTATGTGTAGAGTTAAATATATGTTAATTTAAGCATTAAGCCGACGATATAGGATAAAGAGTAGAATGTCTTAGAGTGACTTTATGATGCTATATATCCCAATTGCCTGCTTAATGAAAGGCATTAACTCTGTCTTTAAGCTAGCTTGAGAAGCCAAGAGCTATGTTTTAGTTTTCTTCAAAAGATATTTACATTCTTTCACCTTTATCACCTCGCTATATTATAGTTCTGAAGAGAAAACATCTCAGCAATCACTTTCTATAGTTAGAAGCGAAGAGACACTTTTTTTACCTTTACCTTTTTCTTGTGAGCTTTTGCCTAGTTTTTACTCAATTGAGAAATATTCAGACAGAGCTAAAACTTACTTTTAGTTTTTTCCCTCCTCTGCTTGAAGCAAAAGAAAAAGACAGTTTTTTTTCCTAAAACTGTATTTTCTTTTTCTTCTTCCTTTGAAACTGTACACAAGACAACTGAGCTCTGTTCTACATACCATCTCTCTGGGGCCTACACCTCCCCGGGCCTAGACAGAGCCTACTCCGTACTCAAACAACTAACTAGAGACAGAAAAAAACCACACCTGCCAAAGACTCAAGACTTTAATTCATTCAAGTTATCCTCCTCACGAGAAGTTTATTATCTAACATTATTCATTTTTATTTTTATTTCTTTTCCCTTCCCCTGGTGCCTGCATGCACCCCCCCAGCAGCTGGGTTTTACCAATTAAACAAGTTTTTTTCACTTTCCTCTGAGAAATTCTTAAGAGAAGAAAAAAAAGTTTCGAACCCTATCTTTTGCAGAAGAAGCTCTTCGAGTCTTCCTCCTAAGTTTCTCCAGGCCATAACAGGACATTAACATGAGATTCTGATCTTTTGATTAAGAGTTCTTATTGCCACTATGGGATAAAGAGTTCTTTCTGTGGTGCAGTAGTATGGGAGAATTTATTCCTGAAGAGGGATGGCCTGTCACCTTTATTGAACCAGCAGATGAAATAATTAAAGTGTATCCTTAAAAATTACAGAAAGATGTGGTAATAATGCAAACGCAAGGCTTTTCAGCTTTTTTAAAGATTRAGGAACTACAAGCCAGACGAACAAATGCAGCTCAGGAAAACCACAACAGATGTTCGGCTGGGACAATGCTAAAAAAGTATTTTTATCCTAACTCTCAGCAAAATTTTGTATTAACCAATCGGAGGCAGTTGCAACAGCACTGCTTTAAGCAAGATATAAAAAAGCTTGTTAGAATAAAGGAGAGAACCCTTTTTTGCAAAGCACTCGGTGTGTGTTGTTCGTCTGTTCCAACAATTGAAATATCAATCTATATATGGTGAGCCTGACGTGACCGGCGAAACAGCCGCAGATGTCACGGGGAGACAGCGGGGCGAAGCGCTGTGGGAACAGAGACCGGCATAGCAGAAGAGGCAGAGGAGTCCGTCCATGGTCCAGACCTGTGTCGACACCTTGGACTAAGGTGAGCTGCCGGTGACATTGACATTAGCTGCAGTCATGGGGAACCAGTTGACTGCTGAGGAAAAGACTGTAGTATCTACTTGGAAAGTGTTGCTAGCGCGAAAAGGCATTAAAACCACAGAGGAAGCCTTAAGCGCCACTCTTTTCTGGGCAAGAGAACAGGGATTTTCCCCGGACACGGGAACGGCCTTCAGTATATCTTCCTGGCATGCTGTGGGAATGAAAATGTGGGACGCGATCTCGAGTGGCGATAAGAACGCCTCCAGTTTAGCTACCACGTGGAGATTGCTCTGTGAGGTATTAAAGGAATGGAAAGCCGAACAAGATAAAAGGGATGAAAAATCTGACAAGGAGGGGCAATTGCAAGAAATTGAACAAAAGAACTCCCTGACTTCAGCAGAGAAACAGAGGACAGATTCATCAAAGAAATATCTGTCCCATGTAGATTATATATAACACCAAAATATCCTGCGCCGTCAGAGTTTGTTAAGTCCAAGTACCCGTCATCGGCTGAACAAATAGAGGAACTAACAATTTCGGACAAAGAAACCCCTGATTCTAAAAACCACAACGATTTAGACTACCCCCCTTTACCACCAGAATCTGACAACAAAGACGAACAATTAATAATGCAGACTCATGAACGGAGGGAAGGGATGGGCAGTCGTGGTCGTGTGAGACGGGTACCGATGGGCCCCTGGATGCTACCTCCCTGTACAGTGACTGTACAACTGAGGCAGCCAGGGCGGTTCTGGGATGAAGTGAGAAAAAAGGCATTGGAATGTGGGGAATGGGAATTATTGGAGCGTTTGGGTATACCCAGGGGAACAATGAATAGC
Organism: Amblyornis subalaris; assembly: GCA_018881555.1. Classification (NCBI taxonomy): domain Eukaryota; kingdom Metazoa; phylum Chordata; class Aves; order Passeriformes; family Ptilonorhynchidae; genus Amblyornis; species Amblyornis subalaris. Next base: position 101,137 of record JACAXG010000484.1, read on the forward strand.
ACTGGGGAGACTAGGGGAGGGGGCGCGTGTATAAATATCCCCAGCTGCGAGGTTTTTCCGGTTTTTAAAGCGGCCCCTGGCATGAATCAAGCAGACAGCCACAGTGTAATAGCGTGGCGAGTAGTTCAAGATTTGCAAACAAGGGTTGCGCAATATGGTCTGGGATCCTCAGAGGTTATGCAAATCATTCATGTTATCAACACAGATTTGCTGGCTCCTTTTGATATTAAACACCTAGCACAGATTTTATTCCAACCAGTGCAGTTTGGAGTTTTTGAGAGCAATTGGAGACAAATGGCTGAAAAGGCAGCTATGGAAAATATGAGAAGAGCACAAGGAGACCCATGTCTGGGGGTTGGGGTTGAAGCTCTGATGGGAACTGGCATGTTTGCAAACCCAGACCTGCAGGCGCGATGGGATCCCCTGGTTCTTGAGATATGTCAAAAACTGGGAATAGATGTGTCGATGGAGAGATACAGAGTTCCCAGGCAGGTGCAAAGGAGAGCGAGCTTTATTAAAAAAACCAAGCCTTTTTAAGCAGTTAGCCCTTATCAGAATACATACCATTGAAACACAACAAACAATAATTCAACCAGTCACCATAAGCCAGGAGGTGATCATGTGAAAGTTATGTAACTTTTTTTCTCTACTTCTAAGTTAGCTGAACTGGTTCCCAGAGGCCTTTTTACTTAGCCAAAGTAACAGAAGTGAACAATGATTTTACAAGGGTACCAAGGCCTTCATTTTGCAAGGTTTTACCTATCCGCAACAAATAGGGGCTTTGATAAAAACCATAGAAATGGCTTCTCCCAAACCTCAATATGTAAAAATCGTGCAGGGAGTGAAAGAGCCGTTCCTCCAGTTTGTTGAAAAGGTTGCTGCTGCTTTGGAAAAACAAGTTGATGATGATAATTTGAGACAGTTGTTGTGTAAACAGTTAGGTCGAGATAATGCTAATGAAGACTGTCACAAGGTAATTGAGAACTTACCAGGAGACCCCTCCCTAAATGATATGGTCACTGCATGTTCAAAAATTGGGTCAGTAGAACATAAGATGTCAGCTCTAGCAGCTGTCCTGCGGCCACCGCAAAAATGCTTTGCATGTGGGCCGCAAGGACACCTCAAGGCAGACTGCAAACAGCGACAGTCAGGACAAAAGCAAAAGGGGAATAACAATTCTAATGGTTTCTTTTGCAATGGTTGTGGTAAGCCAGGCCATTATGTGAAACAATGTAAGTCCAAATTTCACGCAAATGGCCAGCCTTTGGGAGGTTCGGGAAATGGGCCGAAGAGCGCGACCGGGAAGAGCACTCAGACACAAGTACCTCCCCAGAACATGCTACAAACACAGGCTTGCTTAGCCAACTCAGTGGAAGCACAAAAGGGTCTGCCAGCATGGATGTGTGCACCTCAGAATCAGTAACGTTAAATTCTAACAGGATGCATAAAGTTCCCTTGAATGCACATGGACCCTTAGGTCATGGCTTAAGTGCATTGTTAGTGGGAAGATCAAGTGCTACATTACAGGGAATCTTTATGCAGATTTTATGGGACAAATTTATGCCATGGTTTCTACTCACACACCCCCAGTCACCATTCCTGAAAAAACCCGCATCGCTCAACTTGTGCCTTTTAAGTCCTGTGTCCTTAGGACGGAGCAAGGGTCCCGGGGAACTGGAGCCTTTGGATCTACTGGGGCTGTGGTAGAAAGGGACAGGCGGACGGAAGATCACGCGATGTGACGGAAAGCAGGAGCAGCATGGAATCTTTCCTCCCTTCATTCCTTTGTGATAAGAGCATGCAGACCCCTCTAACCCCAGTAGTTTTCCACTCCTTACTAACTCCAGCTATCCCACAGTCCCC
>JACAXG010000485.1:0-102336 GCA_018881555.1 Amblyornis subalaris
AAAGAAAAATGAAAAAAGAAAAAAGAAAAAAGTAAAAAAGAAAAGAAAAAAGAAAAAAGAAAAAAGAAAAAAGAAAAAAAAAGAAAAAAGAAAAAAGAAAAAAAAGAAAATAGAAAAAAGAAGAGACTTTTCTTTCCCTCAAGGACACGTTTGATGGGAATGGCCCTGTGGGTCCATGATATGCGAGTCACACTAGCCAGTGCTCTGGGGTATCACAGTCCCTGCTCTCCTGCCTGCAGAGTGGTCTCCTGGAACAGTATTTTATAGCCAGGAGCTATTCTGGCTACAAGGATGCTGCCAGAAAAACTCTTAAACATCTTCTCCTTCAACCAGGACTTTTAAAATAAAAATATTAAAAAAATAGAACTTTGCATATTTTTAATAAAGTGATAATAATAAAGACCAGGGGGCCTTCCCTTTTTCTCAGGTATGGCTTAAAAATCTTAGTAAGTCTGGCCTACATTAAAATCTCATAATATGGCACATTTCTTTTAGGATATTACATCAATCAAGCCTAATTGTTAAATGAGTTCCTCTTCCATAGATCCCAAAGTGTTCTGAAAACCAAAAGTAAGTATTACAGTCTTTTACCCAGCAAACTAAAACATGAAGGCAAGGCAACAATGCAACTCCAGCAGCCCAGCAAAAACAGAATCAAGTTTCCCATCCCTTCAATCCAATCTGGTTTATATCAGGGTCTATAAACTAGATATACTCCAGGACATTTACGAAAAAAAGTCTGAAGTAATGGAAATATCTTACTGACAGGAAACCATAAACCAAATTCCATTTAACTTCTGATTTTTTTTATTTTGCACATTCTAGCAGTTGTATGTAAACTTTGTAAAACACGTAGTTAATTCAGTAAGATGTTACCGTGTCAGGTTTCTGAGAAAAAAAAATGTTTTTTTGCTCAGAAAATCAAATCTGTGGAACATAAGAATCTTTCATACCCATCTATTTGCAGGGCAAAGCAGACAGAAGATACATTCTGTGTTTCTAATGGAGTAATCACACAGTCACATTACATGCTTTCGGCAGAGGAAAAAAAAAAAAAAGAGAGAAAAAAGCTTTGTTTTCCACATACTTACCAATACATTTAATGCCATTTCCAACCCAACCTTCTCTGCAACTGCATTTAAAACTTCCTGGCACATTGACACACGAGGCATGCATGTCACAGTTGTGAGCACCAATTTCACACTCATTCACATCTACAAGCACAAAATAAACTGTCAGTATTTACATCAGGAGCACCAGAATAGTACAGATTCTGTTCCTTTTACATATTGCTTATTTCCACTGTGCAGGTTTGCAGTTTGTTTTAAAACACAAGTGTTTAAGAACACAGAATAATTCAAGGAGGCTATTTCACAATCTATTTCAATAAAAGAGAGTGACAATTGTATTTTCTTTCTGCTCTTTGTAAACATGACAATTAGTCTGCTTTCCTACAACTGCTTTTCAGTTTGAAATGAATAGTTTTTTTACAGAAATATTATATATGCTGATCTTTTTACGTCTAAATCTGGGATGAGGCCCTAGGGTGCACAGGCACATTTGAGTTATAAAAACGATTATATGCCAGGGTTTTAGTAACTATAAAACAAATTCCTAAACATCAAATTGTAGGGGAAACTCTGCCAACTTTCCCACAAGACTTATTTTCAATGAGCCTGGATTCTTGAGCTCAGTGAACCCACCTTGCAGAAGACCAGGTACTGCTCAACCATCACAGGAACTTGTAGAGTGACTATGAGTGACTACAGACCTTTAAAAATTGTTGGCATGGGTTGAAGGATTTTTTTTTGTTTACTTTTTTTCCTCTTGTCCTGTCCTTAGACCACCTGGTCATTTCCTGCAGCTTGAGCTGAGAGACGAGTTCATACTCCAGGTACATGTGACAAGTGAGTACTGATAAAATCCTTCCAACACAAATGCAGCTTTGCCCACCCAGGCCATGTTTTGTAACACAGGTGTTCACACAATCTGTACTGATAAAATCTTTAAAATTAGCTATGTAAGGGGCCTCTAGCGCTGATACTGGTGAAGGAACACTCCATTTAAAACTCTGGCAGGTGCTAGCAGATGTGAAACACTCATATATATTATTATACACAGATATCAATTTCTCACTTGTGTGTGAGCACTTGTGCATCTATTTTACCTGGAAGCCAACCACGACATGTGACACATTCACTGGAAGTCTGCTTTACCTGTGCACCCTGTGTTTCCTTTCTTGACTGAATATCCAACTTGACAGTGACAAATGAAGGAGCCTTTAGTGTTTTCACACTCCCCAAACATGCAGATGTTGGAATTCAAATCACATTCATTCACATCTGTAAGGGCACATAAATTAATCATTATTTGAACATTATTGTCATTTTGGAATACTTTATTTCAGGTGAAAATACCTACTATATGAGGCATTTATTTTTCTTAATCATAATATATTTCAGCTGTTCCAATCCATGTCCTTTAAATTCCCTAAAATAAGTAAGGATAAATGTGTAGTCCAAATACCACTTTTTTGTGGTAAAACAAATACCATTTGTTTTCAATTTTTTTTTGAATCATAATTAAAGGACTATGACTTAATATTTTTGTTAGAGAATCTCTCAAAATCATTTTCTTAAAACATGTTCTTGACCGCAACAATTTTCTTCTAAGAAGGAATTTTTGAAGTGCCGCCTTCTGGGGCACTCCACTAATCCCTTCTCAATACACATGTTCCATTACAACAAAATCACACCAAATTTTTTTTTTAGCTATGTTATGTGATTCATCTTTAAGGACTTACCAAATTTATTTATACCCTTCCTGACATCTATAGTGGGAAAAACATAAAGGTGGGCGTTTTTAATACTATACATCATTTCAACACCCACTGTCAAGGACTCAGCAGAAAGAGCATCTTGAAACTGCAGAGTTTTTAGACTTGCATTAAATTTGGTGCACACAGCTACTTACCATCACAAGTTTTCATGTCCATAGAAACCATAAATCCATCGTAACAGAGGCAGCGATATTCCCCTGGAATATTGGTACACTGCCCACCATCACAGATATCTGGATTGTGCTCACATTCATCAATATCTGAGGAGGGGAAAAGAAAAAAAAGCAGGTAATAATTCTGTCACTCTGGCATAGATGGGCTAGAACACCACGCTGATACTGGCTGAAGGATGGGGTGCTGGAGCTTCTAAGGTATAAAAACTCACCTGCACATGTCCTGACATCTGGCATTAGAGCATAGCCATCACTGCAGCTGCACTCATAGCTGCCTTCTGAGTTAGTGCAGTGGGTGTCACAGCCCCCATTCATTATCATACATTCATCAATATCTGGGAAAGCAACATTGGTAGCAGTTAAGTCTACTTTTGTAAGAAAAAAATCATATTCTCTTTACGTCTTACTTAGTACATGAAACAGTTTATCGGTGATTTTATTCTGAATTCTTGTTCTCATTCTACTGTCTCTGATTTATATTTCCTTCATTTTTCTCTCTCTCAACTGTTTTTTCATCTGTGGGCGCAAGTGGCTAAGTTAAATGTTGCCTTTGCTCCTATGTAATGCTAGGGATGTGAAAAAAAGTGCAAAACACAAAGTTTGCAGAGGAAAGGAAGGAAAACCTTAAAGAGGTTAAACCTCCTGAAAGAGAAGAAACTTAAAGATTGAAATGTAGCACAAATTTATATTTTTGTAAAAAACAAAACCTAACAGGCAAATAAAAAACCCTCTCAGTACTTCTGTTCTCCTCTGCAACAGGTTGATGTGCTGGCGGCTACACAATTCAGTATTATGATAGTGAGGGATTTAAGAGATGTACGTGATAAGGAGAAAAACTGAAAGAGAAACTATCAGTGCATGGGACTCTTCCTACTTGATCAAGAAATCTAGTAATATTTGCTGGTTGTTAACTCAAGCCTCTGATTTTAATGGATCCGTACAAAAAGAATAATTTTTCTCAAAGTATTCTGCAGAGCTCAGTAGAGAAACCATCTTTTTATACTTTCTTTGTATTTCTAAGTCCACAACAGTTCATGATAACCCTCACAGCAGATGAACAGCCCTGCTCAGTTTCAAAAGGAAGGTAGGAAACGAAATAAAAACAAGGACTGATGGAACAATATGACAGAAGCACAAACTCACACGTGCAGGTGCACAACACTTGCCTGTGCATCCTTGCCTGTCAGGAGTGGGCTGGTAGCCAGAGTTGCAGAAACACTGGTATGTCCCAACCATGTTCACACACTTGCCATTTCTGCAGAGATTGTCACTTAAGGAGCACTCATTTACATCTGCAAAAGAACCATTCATATCAGTTATGATCCAGAACATTTAACAGCTCTAACAGGTCAAATTCCAGGGAAGGAAAGTGAGAGGTAAACTGGTGGCTTTCAGGCTTATCCAGTTTCTTCCTTGTTCTCAGCATGTTCCAGTTCAAGGAATGAAGTTCTGAATGTTTACACCACTGTACAAAGATTTATCTTCTCTGATTCAGGTCTGTGAGCATTAATTAAAAAGTCTGCTGTGGGCATTAATTACTAAGTCTGCTTTTTTCCATCAAGAACAGAAGCCAAAGAGAGAATATGCTTTCTTTGCCTTTTTTTTTTTTTGCTTTTTTTTTTTCATTTTGTGCTAAAAGGAGAGATGCATTTCAACAAGGGACAAATATTTTTTTGTGACTGATCAAAGTTGCTACCATGAGTGGTACAGTCCTTCGAGTTGCGAAATAACCCCTAAGAGCCCTGGTGAAACACTCCTCTTTGGAGTCAACAGCATTAATGGCACTGAAGATTTTACAGGCTTTTAGGTCTTAATTTGGAGATACTCTTATAAAGGAGGAGCATGAATTTGTGTTAAGATTCCCAGGACCCATCCTTGGCAGGGACTGGAAGTTTCCACAGCAGAAATGGCCATTCTCCAAGCTGAAGAGTGCTCCCTGAGCTGAAACTCACCCAAGCATTCCTCCTGTGATGGTGACAGCTCATGCCCCAGGGGACAGTCACACCGAAAACTGCCCTCAGTGTTCACACAGGTGCCACCTCTACACAGCAGAGGGTTGCGTTCACACTCATCTACATCTGCAAACAAACCATGATAAGCAAATATAAAATCATTACTAAGGGGCAACATAGAGAAAAGCAATTTTCAGCATCTAAGTGACAAAATAAAAGGATTGTTTCGTTGAAGTGGTGTTGCTCCTTTCCTCATACTGCATAAAAGGGCAAACAAAAAACAATAAATCATTATTAACTCTAAAAATGGGTATTTTTCCTCTCAAGAAAACCAAAAATTCACCATTTAAAATTAGGTATTTAATGAGACACAGGACACAAACAAAGACAGCAACTGTTTGGATGTTGCCCTTCAGAACAATGTATTAATGTGATGAATTTTATTTTTTTTAATTGCTTCTTAATGCAACCAGACACCCACTTATGTATGCACGGAAATTGTTCTGTATGAATTCTGCTAATGGGGATGTGTTTGTGTCAATTTTTACCCAAATGGCTCCTCAGTTTGCCAACTCCTCTGTTTGCCATGGTGTGGCTGTGAAATATTCTTGCTAGAGCTTACAAAGGCAAACTCAATATTTGACTCACAAACCTGGTGAAACCAGATAACACTACAGGTGTGGATGAGCAGAAATGCGACCAAGAGATGTTCAAGGTGGAGGAGGCACTCACACTTTTGGACTCCCATGAAGCATTGTGGCTACCTATCCCTGAAACAAGAGACTTTTATTCAGGCAGGCAGACTAGTGCTATGTTTCATTAGCCTGAGAATTTAGCCAGGACCTCACTGGGGTTTGCAGGTGATACACCTGAGGAGAGACCGCCTGGTGACAGAATCCAACATCTCTTTTGCTGTGCTCCTGCTTGGATAGTCCTCACAGCTCCGAAATGTTTTCACTGAACATTATTCCCTCCCTTTCTTAGCTCTTGCACAAGGCCCTCATTTCTCTTTTTATCTCCCCACTCTCTACTTATTTATGTGACATCTTCCTTCTCTGCCTTCAGATAACCCATCTCCAACACACTGAACTGATTGTACTTATACTCAAGAAGACTATTCAACTTCCACAGTTCAGCTTCTTTGTTATGTTCATCTGTGATTCAGGCAATGATTTTTATTTTTTTTTTCTGACTTTTGGAGTCTAAAAGCACCACAACTTGCACAAAAACAAGCAAAGGCGACAGGAGTCTAAGACAAGATTTTTTAAGGTGGCTAGTAACATTTGGTGTACCCATACCTATTTTTACAACTTGGAACAGATTAAAGAGATGTAATTTTTTTTTCAGGAAATGCTGTGAGAATTTCTTGAGTCCTAGAAGAACCAATGAAAAGGGAATGACACTGCTTTTGAAAACCCAGCCTTCTATTCCTAGCTTTACCAAATATTTGAGTACCCCATTAACCATTTTTGAATGACTTGTAGGAAGAGTTGCTGCCATTCTAAAACACCTGCACAGATCAAGTGTGTCATAAGGGTAACAGTAATTAGCATGAAGAACAAGCAAGGCTATGTACTTAATTCAGCCATCTGTCCTATAAACCCTACATCTGACTCATTTGCTCGTGAAGTCACAGTAAGGACACACGTGAAGTGTTCAGCGTGGCAGAGCTCAGAGCAGAGCCAGGCTTCGTGCAGCAAGTGGAGACTCCAGGGCATGCTGGCAGCACTTACCCATGCAGTTCTTCATCATCATGAATCCGCTTTCGTAGCCATCGAAGCACTCACACTCGAAGCTGCCAGGAGTGTTGACACAAGCACCACTTCCACACAAGTCCGGGGAGATCCGGCACTCGTCAATGTCTGTTCCACGGCAACAGAGGGGCAGGAAAGGTCAAACCGAGTTTGAGGTTATCCTGCTTCTCACAGAAGTGAACTTTCGGCCATTACAAGTTAACTCTACAGAAATCATACACAGTATACAGACCCACAGGGAAAAGTTTAATTTTTTAAAGAAACATCTGGCTGTGTGAAAGGGCTTGTGAAAGATTCATTATGCTGTGCCTTCAGAGCTCTCAGGTCACATTAAACTATGCAATAAGTATGCTTCTATTAAGCATAATTTAAAGTCAGATTCTTAAGGAAATAACCAAGTGTAACAAATTCTGAGGTGTCATTGTTACAGGGGCATCAGCTGACTCCATGACTACAGTGCCATTGATTATAAACTGCTTACTATGAAGCCATTTGTCCAATACTAGCATTATAAGCTTCCCTTTCCATTAGGAACTAGCTCCTATGAAAGCTAGATTTACAGTTCACTGGTTGTCTCCTTAGTTAAGTTTGAACAAAACTTACTGTGAAAAACTACAGCAGAAAAGCAGGAAGAGCTCTTTTTTAAAACACACTGGTAAGTGGGTCAGACATCTAAAGAGGAATTTCTAATGTGCATAAGATCAGATAAGTGAAACAGGTCAGTGTCGCAGGAGAGGGCTTTGTGTCACTCCCCATGGCCAGGTTTCTGCTGGGTGGTGACAGTTCAGCCCTCTCAGACTTGGGGAGGTGTCAGACCCACGTGGCAGATCTGGGACATTACTATCCGGGCTCCTACAAGCTTTATAAAACACTTTCTTGCTAATTTAAAACAAACAAAAAAGTAGTTTATTTAAGAAAAGCTGTTTCTCTACAGCTGCCCGGTGGAATAATTTCGTCACTGCAGAGCAGGAAAAAAAAAAAACAAACCAAACACTTTTGCAGGGAGAAGTGTTCTGACCTGTTCCAGCTAGTTTAGAAATAAAGTTTGTTAAATGAACTTTCATCAATGCAATCACTATAAAAACAAGGAAATCACCAGTTAGGGCAGTGTTAGCCTCCAGACCAACCTCAGCGAACATGCCTTACCACCCACACTTCATGCTTATTACTCAGACACGCTCACGGACGCCTGTAGGTTATAACAAAACCTCCTTCGCTTCCAGCACAGAGCCACCCACAACGCAGGCATCCAAGCTCTCATAGCCACAGAACTACCAAGCTTTTCTTCACATTTTCCAGATAGCAAAGAGCAAAATACTAAACTTCTAAATTAAGCGCATGTGTCTTCTTGAGTTAACACTGCGGTGGTGTCAGAATTGCAGAGCTGCCTTTGTGTGTCCTCAGCCCTCAAATCCAAATGAAAATTAACTTGCAGTCTCTAAGTTCATTTGGTAATACAATGACCAGAGAGTAAGGAATGTAAATCAAGATAATCTCTCTGTTAAAACATTCAACTTGGCTCTGCTGGTGATCCTTATTGATTCTTCCAGGTTGTACTGATTGAGCATGACCTGAGCACCTCAAACATCAATTAAAAAAAACAGAAAAATGTTATATTTATTAAATAATCAGTTTCTGAAAGGGAAACTTGCAGTTGGCCATTCTGCCCAAATGTTAAGGATACGAATGGCATTAAGTTTCCAGATCACCAAGCTACGCCAGAAGAGCAAGTTCCTTCAAAAAGCCCCAGGGATGTGGTGGAGTCCTCATCACTGGATGTTTTCAAGACGGACAGGATGCTATATAATCTCATCTGGGCTCACTTTCCCCACAGAAGTTTGAAGGAGCTGGTCTTTTCAGGTCCCTTTCAACCAGGACTGTTCTGTGACTCTAGGGAAAACTGGGGAAGATGCAAGACTGACTTACCTGTACAGTTTCTTTCCTCCATATCTAAAGTGAACCCACTGTTACATCTACATTTGAAACTTCCAATTGTGTTCCTACATTTACCATTCGTGCACATACCAGGGAACACTTTACATTCATTGATATCTACGAATAAAAACAAAGAAAAGAACTTTCTTGAGCACAAATATATATGTAATTAATGAGAATTTCTTATCCCTTCTTACCAATTGCCTTGAGCATGAAGGGCAGGGTTTGGGTTAGAAGGGACATCCTTGGAAAGATGACTGGAGGTGAGATGTTTCCGTATCTTTTGGACTGTTTATGCTTTCTTTGCTTCACAATACCCAAACCAGTCACTAAAAGTTTATGTTTATCAGCAAAGAAATTCAGTGATACTCTCTGAGTTGAAACTGTGGCATGTGTATCGTGCTCGTTTGCTTTGTGACACAATGAATACTCCTGGAATTTCTGAGCCAGCCTCTAAAATACGTAACTATTACCTGGTTGACTGGATTTGGTTTTTAAATTGAGATTGACAGAGTTATATCTGGAGCTCAGTTTTGAAAATGGTATTTTTTCTTTTGTAGAATATCAAGTGAAATGTTTCACCTCTTCTCAATGCATTGTGCTGGACAGCTGGTAACACAAACTTGCTCAGGACAAAGTTGAATGAGCTTTGCCTATACTCTGTGAAGGAATTTGCTGAAGGAATGTCCTTAACTGAGAACCAACTTGGATGAAATAAACATCTATCTCTTAAGTACTACTGTGAATGGAACACAACAGTGGTCCAAATACTAAAGCAGAAGCAGGAAGCAAAACCTTAGAAAAATCTCAGTGTGGACAAGATTTCATTATTATTAAATAATTAATAATTTATTTTTTCTAATTAAACAGAGGTTGTTAAAATTATTACTACTGTTGTTGTATTCCTTATTTGTTTGGTAAATCACCACTGAAAGTCAAGAGATCTGCCTGAGAATAACAACTCCTAAAAATCAGGACTTATTTATGGTGAAGCAGAGGCCCAATCTGTGAAAGTTTTCTCAAGCAACTCAAAATATTTCAAAACAAATTTTTCAGAATGTATCCTTCTAAAAAGCTGAAATACTAAAACATTTCTGGATCCCCTCAGCTTTTGCACACAGAAATCTACAGTTTTTCTTCCCAGATTTTAGCAACCTGAAATAACTTAGTTCTGGTTTAACATTTTCCAGTCTAATCTGTTTTTTTGTTGCTCTGCAGGAGGTGAAGCTAGCAATTCTGGACAAAATACTTTTATTTACTCCTTTATCACTGCAGATCCTTGTTGTCACCGCCCTCACAATAATAATGAAACAGGCACCTTCTCCTTTACTAATTCTGCAAATCAGAGATAGAACCCATCCTTTTTCAGTCCCTCTTTCAGAGACCCCTGATCAAATTTTAGTAACATTTTATATTTACATCTAAAATCCCTGACTTTACAGAGCTTCATCTGACCCTCAGTTTACTATTTGCAAAACACTACCTACCTTAAGAAAGGTGCACATTTTCTGTTATTCTCGTAATCCAGAGCCCATCTTGCTTCAGTAATTTCCTTTTTCTCCTTACCAAATACAAACTTTCCCCCTTTTCCTTTCAGGCTGCTGTAAAACACCCGAGCACCACACAAACAGAGAGTCCCCCCAGCTGTAACATCAGCTTTTTCAGGGAAATATCTTTACAACATCTGTCAAGCACACAACAGACTCAAATCCTGGAATTTTCTCTGAGGATGCTCTCTCAGATGCACCTGTAATTAACTTCTAGACACAAGAACGAACACCCACCTTTGTAAAACGGCCTGCCAGTCAGGATGTCTCTCCTGTTGGAGAAGCCAGGGCCCCTGGGGCACAGAGCCTCGTGTTCCTTGGTGCCAGGCTTCGGGCACCGCTCGCAGTCGGAGCCCCAGGCAGCCCCCACGGCACAGCAGCAGGAATCCATCCGGAACCTGCCAGGCACAGGCTGGGCACACTCGTCCTCATCCCACCTCAGGTAGCACTGCTCCATGCGAATATCTGCTCGTTTCACAACAAACAGGCATTTATACCCTCGCTAACATCTTGTTTTCTCGGCTTCTTCTGAGGCACACGCACATACGAAGCTCCCTTTCTGCTGAAGACTCTACATTTCTGCAATGTCAACCATTTCTACAACTTCAACCATTTCTACAACTCTACATTTCAACCATTTGAAGTTGCTAATATGGCACTAAAGTTAAATTTCTGGATCTTTCCTGCACCACAAAAAAGTACAAGAATTCCTTTTGTTGTCTCCCAATATCAAGCTACACCCTTACCCTGACGTGACTCTGCTTTTTGGGTTTCTCTGTGTATTGGACAGGACAGACACATGTATTTCTTTACTGTATCAGGTATTCTCACTTATAAAATGACCTTTCTGTGGTACTTCTGGTAAAAAAATTCCTTCCTATATTTATATTACAAAATTAATATTGCAGTGTGTATGTACAGATCTTAAAAAAAAAAAAAATTCCGACTGTTGTTAGGCTTAATTTAAACACCAGTTAGCAGGAGAAAACAACAGGGTTTCCAGGAAAGTTAACTATGGTTATACTCAAGGGTCCCATTTGCAGCAAAGCAGGTCAACCAAAAGACAGATGAACCAAGAGTGCAGGCAAAACCTGTACTTGTGTGTCAGGAAAAGACCCACGCACTGGCCTGTGCACTGGAAAAAGACCAGCATATTTGTGCTCACCATCTATCACCCAGAGAGTCAGACACTGCTGTTCCTGAACGAGAGGCAGAGCAAGGAGAGCACTTTAGCAAAGCCTGTTGATTGCACTGTGGGCAAAAAAAGGCCTCAAAACGAAACACATTCCTCGAAGGAACGAATAGCTCTCCCCTAAACGGGCACAGATGTTTGATATCTAAGCAGGCATAAACTAAACCAAACGACTTCTGGAATAATTCAGAAATACACCGTGCTTTCTATCTAGGAATAATTCTGGGCAACTGCTGGACACAGCTGAAGAGCTGGGGGAGTGGAGTGTGCTCTTACCCAAACACACTCGCCCCGTTCCGTCCAGGGTCAGCCCCTCGGGGCACTCGCAGCGAAAGGAGCCTCTGCTGTTGATGCACCGCCCGTTGGGACAGACCCCCGGGAAAACTTCGCACTCGTTTACGTCTGTCGGGGAGACAAAGAGCTCAGTCACCTGCTGGCTCCGAGGGGAGAGCTACAGCCTTACCGAGAATTTCAGGGGCATGGAAGAAGCGACATAATAAATCCCCTTTTATCACATTTTCAAAGGGGGGGGGGGGGGGGAGTGACGTCTTGAGCAAGAAGCAAAAACTTCACCTTCGCAGGTGACACCCTTCACTCTGGCAAATCCTCTTGAGCAAGCTGTGTCTGGAATCAAGCCAGAAAGATATGTTACTGCTTTAGAGCGACAGAAAGGTAGGAGCAGAAATTTTAAAAATAAGCGTATCTTCAGAATTCCCTAATAATTTGACTGTGTAAGGTGGTGAGTGCTCTACCCTCAATCAAGAAAACTATTGACTCATAGATGAGCTTAAAATAAGTGAATAGTTGAGGAAATTAAATCTTAGACAGTTACTTTCTCATGTCCTTTCCTTAATGGATACCAGAATGATCAGTATTTAATCACATCAATCTCTGCACTCAGGGAAAATTCCTTAAAGCTACCTGAAAATTTAAAGTTTTAGTGATGTCAATTATCAGCTTCTTCTCCACTGCAGCTTAATAATGGATCTGAGCAACGAGATTATTTTAGGATATGTATATAAAATGTAGCATCATACAGTGATACTAAAGCTTGCTGAAATTTAAATAGTTACAGAATAGGAAATTAAGTGCCCAAAGGCACCCAGTCTGAGCTAATTATCTGTCTAGATTGATCAGGTTTGGATCAGTTTTACCAGTCTAACCTGACCATTCTGCTTCCTGATGTCCAAAGGAACACCTTTGCTGCACTGCACAACTAAGAGCTCTGCTGGTTGCTGCTTGGACTGTGCTTGTCAGGGGAGATGCACGTGCCCACAGTTACTGCTCCAATTAAAAATGAGAGGCTAAGACATCTCGACGCTGGTTCAGCTGCCAGTGCTATTGTTCAAACCTTTATGGGGAGAATGTGGGTCAGTATTTTTGCCATAAACTAGAGAACAGCTAGCATTCCAGCTCCCAACTCCCAGAACTAGCCCTGTGATCTGATAGTTGTACTATCCTGAAATCAATAACGGCACATAAGCTTTGTGTTTGAAAAGAGCTGGAAAAAAGTGTTAACAGCCCGCGACATAAAAAGCCCTCCAGAATTTTACCAGATATTTCACTTCACCGTTGCAGTCCTTACCTCCCTATCCCAGTCAACACACAGTCCTTGTGGAGAAGAAACATATTGTAATCATTAGGAGATTTATTCACATGTTATTTCCTGGTATACTTCAAAGACATTAGAACAATCTCTGACGGTGGCGATTACAATTCATGCTAAATAAGACAACTTTGTTTCATAGGTTTTTGGGTGGGTTTTTTCTGGCTTTGGTGGTTTTGTTTGTTTGTTTGTTTTGGTTGGTTGGTTTTTTTTGGTTGGCTTTTTGGGGGTGTTTTTCGATTTGGGTTTTTTTTATATACAGAGAATGATGAGAACCTACTAGTGGTACTTATTCCTTTCTCCCAAAAGATGTAGGATATTGGAACATACCTAATTCACACCGTTCACATGGGCTGCCCCAAGCTGCCCCTAAGGTGGCACAGCACTCAGATTTCAGCGTGGCACCGTTGATGTTGACTTCACAGTGGCTGTCTCGGATATTAAGCCAACAAGTCCCCTTCAGGCTATCTGCAGCAGAACAGAAAACAAAAACAATACAGGGCTGTCACAGCTAAAAGAGCTGGGATGCCACGTTCATGACACCACCAGGCAGGGTACCAAGGGAGCACAGGCTCTCTTTTAAAAGAAAACCTTCCATAAGAGTGTTTTTGTACATATTTTAGTTTAGTACTGTTGGAAAGGAATGGCACTATCACTAAAACGGAGCAATAAATCACACTGCTTGAGGCATTTTATAATCCAGGTCCCACAGCTGGCAGAGGTCTTCCACACACTACAGTGGGTTAATTTATTTAATTTAGATAGTGACTGATCCATCTAAAATACATAAGTTACAGCTAAAGCAGAGATCCCAACCTGGGACTCCCCTTCCCAGGTGATTGCATGAACCCCTTCTGCAATGCAGGTGCTCTTGTCTCTCTTGAAGGTGAGCTTTCAAGATTGTAAGGAAGCTAAAAAAATAATAAATGCGGACGGTAGGGGCGTCCTGTATTATCTGAGGGGTCTGGTGCACTAGTTACACTTTGAACATCCCTGTTACGTTACATTCCACCCTCTGCTCCCGAGGGCTCAGCCCCAGCACATCCACCTCCTGAGTTACAGCCAGGCTGGGAACCCAGACCAGGTCAGGGCAAACCCATTCCAGGGAGTGCCCAACTCCATCAGGTAGCACCTCCTCTCTTCTAGCCTCAGCCACAAAGCCACTGTGCAGAGGGAAGATTTCCTGTCAAAGTGTTGTCTCTCCTGCCTGAAATGCTCCAAAATTCCTTTCTAGCTAAACAAAACCTCAAGCCTTAAAATCTGTGATTTCAGTGCCCTAGTAATTTTTTGAAATGTCAGTTAGAGTACACACTTTGTAAGTTGTACCACTAGCACCTTTGCTAACTACCTTTACAAGGTTACACTCAAATGGTACAACATTTCTTCAGGCAGACAACAACCCTGATGATCAGACAGCAAAAGCAGCCTGTAAGGTCAAACCCAAATTGGGAGATCAGCCTGGGTAGGGTTCAAATGTAGGTGCACACTGAGAGTTCAGAGCTAGGCAAGTGACCCAGAGAAATTTAGTTTGATGGCTAATGAAAGGAGAATAGGATTTGGGTTTAAGATTTACATATATTATACATTCAAAAAGCCATATGTATATAATACTTCAAGTTCAGGAACAACATGCTTACGACAGACTCATTCCAGCTTATCTTTTCCCAAACAGCCTCAATTTTTCTGCAAAAATGCCATGTTAAAAAATTATGTGGACCACAGGGAGTGCAACCCTTTTTTGGCTAAAGCAACAGGAAAAAAACTCACCCAAGAATGTGACTGAAAACAGCCCCAGAAACTGGGCAGTGTATTTCATTAAGTGTAAAACTCTTGTATTATTTAGGTTAACACTGATCATGAATGTGTGGGGCAGAGCTCCACACTTAAGCAATTGCATAAATATAGAAGAGCAGAAGAGACTTCTTTTCCACACCTTGATCAGCCTGTAGCTAGGTCAGGACGTGGATTAACACAACAAGACCAAAGAGTGAACCTGGAGAGTCATTAGCTGGGTCAGCTCCTAAGCCAGTCATGAGACAGGCATGTCCCTGGCCATCCTATGTCCCAAATCCAGTGACCAACATGGGGAGAGAGAATACAGGCTCATTAGTTGCTCTTTTACATCACATCCAGCTTGCTGCCCATATGATGATCTCTCTGCTTTATGTCATCCAAATGTAAATGCCCCCATTGTTTTATTCACTAGAAGTTTCTTGAGCTCAATATTATTTCCTTTTATTAGCCAACTTTATAGGAGGGAAATACCAAAACTAATACCTCAAAAATTATTTAAATTCTACAAATTAGCAGGTGCATCTGCTCACACACCAGCTGCATCCATAGTATCCTGCCAAAGCCTGCTTGTCTTATCTTTTTCAGACTATTCCTTTATTTTGCATTCTCTCTTTTTGTCCAGACAAAATTTTTGGTGAAAGAGTTATTATCCAACATCAAAGCATTCCTTGTGTTGCTCGTATGTCTTTGATTCTGCCTTGAAGAAGAATATATGCATACTACAGGCAGATGGCATCCAACCTAGTGTGCACTGTGTGAACTCCACGAATCTTTACTAAAACACATATAAAAAGCACGGAAAAGTGTGTATTTCAAAAAGCACAAATGGCAGCATCCCTAAGGTAAGGGCAATTCCCAGAATGGCAATGCAACACTTGTATCACCACCAAATTATATTTCAAAACCAATTCCACTTTCTTTTCTCGACAAGCGTGGTCTTAATACTGCAAAGGCTGCCCCTGTGCAAGCAAAATAAATGCAAATTACGTCAATATTGTTGCTGAAAGTTTTTATTATAACTGCTGCACTAAACTCCCCATTTGGTTTGAGCTTAAATCTGAGTGCAAATGCTGTGACTTGCATTCTCACTGCAATTTGAGCAAGTAATTTTTTCTCCACCCAGGAAATCTTACAGAAAAAGGCAAATGGCTCACAACTACACTGAATTTCTGCAGGCAATGTGGATGCAAATGGCTCAAGCCACCTGGTTCTTCAGCCTTGAGGGCAAGCAGAGGAACAAGAGGAAGTGACATGACCAGACTCCACAGGAAAACAAAAATCAGGTGCAATACCAAATAGAAACAAACCCACTGGAGCAAGAAAACATAAAAATAAAATTAACAGTCATGTTATGCTAATCTTATTTTAGTATTGCTGTCATGCTTTTTTCTTAAAAGTTTTGTGCCATTTTTAAGTTCAATAACTTTATTCATCATCATGAAAGAAAGAAGAAATTACTCCTATAACATGGGGCAGATTCTGGTTCTGATAGGAGAGCAAATTTAAAACTAAAAAAACCCCTTGTCAGAATCTGACATTACCTTACTTTGATCATTCCTATGTAGAATACAAAAAATTCCTGAACCACAATACTATTTGAGCCTTTCATTTATGTTTGGGAATAAGCTTTTTATATCAGTCGTTACAGCAGTGCTTTGCAGAAGCAATCTGATTTAAAAAAATTTAGGGCACATACATTCAATATACAGGCCTTTCCCCACAGTGGTAATGGGCAAAAATCAACTTGATATATAAAAAGGCATACATTTGATAAGAACATCTGTAGGTTTTTCACACACTAAACCACCTGTAACCTCCATTCCCTCACTCACCTTTCAACAGCCCAGCCTGTCCTCCTCTCACTGCTTTCAATGCCAATGAAACTCTTGCCAAGGTGGAAAAACCGGGCTCTAGCAGTAAAAACCTGTCTGTCTTGCATTAGCTGTACTTCTGACCCTTCTCTCCTAACATATTCACACTTGTAGTGAAAAAACATTGTTTCCCAGACCATTTTGGTCAACATGAGAAACTAATGGTTAGGCTCACAGTATGTAGCTGGATCCCGTTCTTGACTTTTTATCTGACTGCTCAGCTGTTCTTTTGTTGTTTACATTTTGTGTTATTTATCACTGCTATCCGGGCCAAATGGGACCTCACACTGTAAACAATCCAACGAAAACCATTTGCAAAGTAAACCCAGACCATTGTTACAGTTGGGCTCTGGGTGAGCTTGTGGCCCCTTTGGATGTGAGAACACAACAAGATTAAAAATAAGAGGTACAAAAAAGCATAGGTTAGTGTGGTCATATCAAGAAATTAGCGCAACACGAAAAGAACAAAAACAATAATAAACTTCACCAGCCAGCGATGCTACAGGGAAATGCAAGAGAAGGCTTAGGCATGAAAGTAACATTCACTTAAAAAACATATTAAGGCATAGAAGAATTCCATCATTAAATAGAAACTTATTAAATAGAAATTTATTCTTCTAGTTTAAGAAAATCCTGACAAGGCAAGAAATTTTAATGAAAAACACCAAGCAAATCCATCTAAAAATAAAAGTAACATTTAAAATTAGCATCACCCACTTATGAACGTCACCCACTTATTAATGACATTTGAATCCAACTGGAGCACCACACATAACCTACAATAATTTCAAGTACGCTACACAAATAATATGAAGCAATGGCAGCTTATGAACACCTGTGAAATACAAATGACTGCAATCCTCTCAAGTTTTCTTGGAAGGACAAGAAAAAAACCATTAATGAATGGCTTTCAAAGATTATGCCAATGACATTCTGCAGACAACCGTTGCTTCTTGCTTCCAATAAAATCTCTGCAGTGTTCTGCTTTTTTTCCAATAGAATCCTCAAAGGATGCCAACATTTTTATTTTAAAATATATGTAGAATATGTATATACATATAAAATCAAGACAATAGTGATGTGTCTGCTCCAAAGGCAGGGATCCTGACAGACTCAGATCTGTCTTACTCACCTTTACCAGCTTCCTACAAAACAGGTAAAGTGTGAGCTTGTGCTATGGTGCAGAAGCCATTGACATGTCCTTGCAGCTGGGAAAGCCAGTCTTCACAGCTTATGGAGAATGTCCCGAACATTGGAAGCCATGTGCTTTCACATCACTGTTTGAGTAGGTATTCCTCCAGTTTTATTTGCTTTCTTGTTTCAGATTTCAAAGTGGCCAAAGAAGTGAGTGGACATTTCTGCTTTACAGTTTCTCCACTACCAGATAAATTAACTACAGCTTTACTCGTGTTCTCATCCTCCCAAGGGACAAAATAACTTCTGTTAAGACAACTCCACTCTGTCCCACCAATCAACACCTGCATTTCACCACTTTCACCATAGTTTGAACATCCTCATAAACCATGTTTCTCTCAGTTTGTTCCTGCTCCCATGGAATAAATCAAATTAGTGTGTGTTTGCTTGGTGTTACCTACAGAGCGAGACATACAGTCTGTTGTCATGGGGAAATTACCCAAACACATTATTTGCTCCTCAAATTAATCAATATGATCAATGTTTTTTGAGTTAGTAAGAAAAAGGGAAAATAAAAGGAGGAAATACCCACCAATACAAATCAGTCCTGTAGAGTCCAACTTGCTGCCAGATGAGCATTCACAATGGAAAGATCCCAGGTTGTTCCTGCAGGCACCATTGACACATGGGCTGCTTTCACATTCATTTATATCTGTAATCCAGAAACAAAAGACATTATTAGAACTACAATGTGCTTCTGGGAAGTGTTATACAGTATAAATGCTGCTGTGGACCCTGAGGGGCCAGGAGTGCCTGGCGTATTTGCCCCTCCACTCCTCCCAGCAAGGCATTCAAAAGATACAGGGACAGGCAGGTAGCCTCTATTTTGAAGCACACATATTTTGAAAGTGTTATTTAAATGGCCCTTTCCTACAAGGATGGTTAACGTCCAACACCACGGACCATAAAGTTCTCCAGCATCAGTTGCCACCGTCCCGTGAGAAAACAAAACTCTTCCTTCACAGAATGCAAATGCGTTCCCAGCCACACCACGCAGTGCACAAACAAAGCCCTTATTGTTCATCTCGCTCATGGCTCCATGAGAAGAATTAAAAAAACACTGTCAGAAGCAAAATATCACAATGCTGGCTGCAATTCTCTAGTTATGGAAAATGTTGAAGAAATAGGAGCTGTAGCTGGAATACTGTAAATGGTACTTCTCTTTAGCCCCTAAATCCTTTTGTTTATTATCCCCCTGAGGTTTTTAAGCCTGTTCACATGTAAGAATAGGACCCCTGCTGACAGCATTATTTGGCTGATTTTTAAAAAAAGTGAAATCAGTTTTAAGATTAAAACAATACTAACAAATGATTTCCAAGAAGAATTGCTGATGCATATCCACCATTTCTCCCTGAACCCAACCAATTTAATTTTTCATATGGCTCCTGAATTAAGCCATACATTCTAATCAAACCAGTTTTCTTCGGTAGGTCAGAAGTAAAAAATGTTTAGTGCTTGCTTATGTTTGCTAGGAGTGCTTGAGGAATAATGTAGTATCTACAAACTAAACCAACCTAATTTAAATCAATTATAAACTAATGCAGTATCTAGCTAAGCAGAAGAAATATTAGTAGCGTTAAGGGATCATTTTCAAGACAAACTGAAATATCTTCCTTCTATTTTTAGAAGTTGTCTAAGAAGTACCACTTGCTATTTGATATGATTCAGAGAGATGTGCAATGGGAAGAAAGGAAGGAATAGGTATTTAAATATACATATATATAATTTAATAAGATGTATGCATTATTAAAAAAAAGAGAGAAGAATACCCAAAAATCAGTAAACTTTGGAAACTGTGATGTTTCTGCTCACACCAAAAGCAACCACTTAACTTAAAAAACACAGATCCTTTGCTTAATGGACTTATCTACAAAGAACAAAGAGGACTTGTCCTTGAATGTCAGCAACTTTCTGAATGACAGAGCTTTATGTTTCTCAAGTCTACTCTTAAAACTGTGGATTACCCATTTTACAGATTAATCACACGCAGATGCAGAGACATAAAACCTAAGGGGCTTTATCAGGTCAAGACAATGTGCCTCGTTGTTAATTTTGACAGAATAAGCTCCAAGTCCCTCTGTGTTCAAGCTGGCAATCTGGAGGCCTCAACAACAATTATCTGCTCTGCACCCCCTCTCCTGCCTGTGAATATATTTCATACTCTATTATCTCAGTTTTTATTACCCAGGGAATGCTCCCTGCCTCTCTTGCTTCCCACTCTCTCCCCAGCCAGCAACACCTGATAGTGGGGAGTGGTCTCTGCTGCTTTTCCAGAGAAACCAAGTGGTTCTTAAAATCAGAAGCAAGTCACACTGACACAAATAAGTAATCTCAAATATGCACTATATGTCAAATAGTTGCCTGAATAGAAGTGCTCTTGGAGAAAGACACACTGTTGCTTCCTTTCCGTCTGCCATCTTGCTTTCAGAAGTTTGTCTAGCTTTAAAAAAGTGAGGAAAAAATTGAAAAGACAGAACAAACTAACAAAACTGAAGTGATGTATTCTCTGCCCAATCAATCACAAGTGTTCTTCCCTTCTTTTAGTAAGTTGAAACTTCAGAGAAGTTCCCACAAGGGACCAGTGAAGTCTAATGGAGACATTTAAAGCTGAAAATGGCTGATTTTAATGTAAAAATGTCACACTGTTTTAACAGCTGGCAGTTTGAGGACACATAGGTTTGTGCAAGACAAAGCCCTGTAAAATGCAAAACATCACTTCAAATATATTAAGAATATTAAGAAGATGCATGAAACTTAAACTGCTCCATATTTATAGGGGTAACATAAGGTTATCATGACTACATGTAATTCTCCCTCACAGCTGGCAAGTTAGGATTACAACCAATTTTCTCCTCAACTTTCAGAGTTGAAACTCAAACCTGACAAAAAATAATTGAGGGCCACACCTGGAAGTCAATGGCCCCAAAACTACAACCAAAGAAGAGAATAAGTGGAGATGGAAGGGCCAAAGCAAGTAAAGTTCAACACCTTTTGAAAAGCAGAGGCAGCTCTCTTGGCTTCATGGGCCATGCTCTAGGCCTTCCTGTATTTGATATGCTTTAGCACTATGCTAAGTAAGAAGAAAAAAGAAAAAAAAAATGGAAAAAAACCACCCCGAACCCAATGAATTTGGGTAGTAATAGGCTTATCATAGTGCATTGACTACATCCCAAAACCACCATCCAGGAAAAAATAATATTAAAGGATGATATTAAATGCACTTCAGCATTATTGCACTGCTGAATCAAGTGAAAAAGTATCATATGCACAATGCAAACAAACTCCAAAACTTTTTCCCTACACTTTCTTATAATAATATTAAATGGTAATTTTTAAAAGAGTAAGCATGAAACCAAATTTTAACGGTATTTTGTATTTTAAAGTAAAAAACACAGTGTATGAAGACATTTATTGAGGTGTGTTTTAAAAATTTTTTCTCTTAAGCGAAGTGAGTGTACATTGTAAACGTCAGAGAAGCAAAAATTGAAACAGTCCACTGTACATTCCTGGAAATGAACTTCAAAGCACATCTGGTCTACATTTAACTAGTTATGTCATTGGAAACACAAACTAAACCACGGACCTTGTTGTAAAAATCTCAACTTTCACAGACTCTGGAGCCTCAAACAAGTCTCCCACTCCTCACAACAAACTGACAAAAAAATTTCAATTGAACTACAAACAAAACCAGTGAAGGGTTTTGTTGTTTCTTCAGAGTTGCTGATGAGAGTGATATTAAAAATAACACTGGTGAGTAGCAAGCATCAGAGCATTCTCAGTGCTCTACACGGAGCTCCTGACTACAGCGGGTTTTTACAACCAGTGGACTTGTAACTCCAAACCAAATTACGAGAAACAGAATTTGGGCAGAAGGAGAATAATTTCTTTCTCTGTTGCCAGCCCAACATTACTACTGCCTACTCAACACGAGTGAAAACGCAATACACTTAATAGGTTTTACAGACACTTTTTACACAAAACCTCTCCTGAACAGCTTTTTAACCTCACAGGCTAAATCTAAACGTCAATCTATGAGATTCAAGATGTACCAATATTAACAGTTCTATTACCATGAAAAAAAAAGAAATCTAAGTTTACTGTTTCAAAATGTTTAGGTACATTTTATTTCAACAAGATTGGCTAGGTTGTTTGCCTTCTGGCTTCTCATGCATCTAGCTTTAGGGCAGTGTTATACTTTGATGCTCTTGGTGGTGAACACTTCCCCTTACCACACTATACCAGTTTTTCTGTCTAGAAGATTCCTTAGGAAACATGGACATTAAGAGCACGTAGTACACTGTTTTCACAGACAGAAATCTTCCAGACAGAAACTAATCACACAGACAGACCCTGAAGAATAAATTCCTGAGCATTGTGGGGAGATAGGCATCGAGACAACTTGGCACTGAGAGCTCTATAAATCCGTGGGGGTTGGCACAAGAAAAGCCCCACTCTGAACAAGTGCTACCAATTTGTAACATACAAAAAGAGCAGAACTAACTTTTAAAGGTGACCTTTCAAACCCACATGTATTAAAATATAAAGGAATATAATTTCTTTTTTTATAGAAGGGATGAAGATGTCTTCTATAGAAGACGTGAATGATTTGGTTCTGCCAGCATTTACAACATTTCCACTTTCCTATGTTTTCTCAATTGCATGGCAGTAACTTCTGCCTGATCAATAATAACAAGCAGCTGAGGACAATGATATCTTCCACCACCTCAGAAAAATCTGGATGGGTACAGTTGTTCACATACTATGTCTTTCCTAACAAAGAATTATAGCTTCCCCATCACTCACTGAAATGCAAAACTATTTACTGTAAAAACTTCCCAGTGATTACAGATACTGAGATTTACAGATCATGGAACCATACAAAAAATAAAGGAAAAGACTAGTAAAATTCTACTACTCTGAACGCTAAGAGTTGGCACATAAGCTAATGCTTCCAATTTTACTTTTCTTGTACAGCTTTCCTTATTTTTTTTTAATAATTAAAATTTCTCATTAGTTTCTGCTATGTGACTTTTTTTTGCTTTAACAGCTGTGTTAAATGGTAATAAAAGCAAGCAATTCTGATCGTACTGTAAAAATAAAGGCCAATTTTAGTGTTACCAGGCAGTAATACCCAGATCCTGGAATCCACCACAGACAACGAAATTTGATCTAGAATTAACTATCACCACAAACTGAAGGGAGAGAAGGGAGAAAAGAAAAAAGTGACTCTGTAATCAAAATAGATGCATTTCCCTAAGTGACAGACATGGTATTCCTGCTACATGATCAAAGGCAAAACACATATTCCCCTTTATTGTCGTTTAAACATGTTGTAGCTAAGGAAAGGAAAACATTTTAATATAAAAATGAACTCATTACTTTGAAAGAAATTCAACAACTATACCCAACACACTAAAAAATACTGCAGAGAAATTACAAGAGGAATGTGAAGATTTATGCAATATCATAGCTCTCTCTTTTCCTCTGCTGTCATCACTCCTGTGATCTTTTTGCTTTAACACTACACAATAAACAATAAAACTGACACAACTTGCAGGTTTTTCACCTTCACAGGTGTCTGTCTCCGAGCTGAACACGTAGCCCCTGGGACAGGAGCAGCTGTAGCTCCCCGGGGTGTTCCTGCAGAGCCCATTGTCACACAGCAGCCCATTCATGGAGCACTCGTCAACATCTGCAAGGAGAGGAGTCAGACCATGAGCAAAAAACGCCTTCACCTCCACAGGCAGCAACCTGTGGATATGCAGTTTCCTAAACACTGATCAGTTGCCTAAAATACTGACCAAACCCAAAATGCCAGTTCTTAGTTTCAAAGCTCTAATTCATTTTCAGTTTCTTATTTCAGAAATTGCTACTCTGCCTTTAAAGCCGGTGGTTTTTTTTTTTCACTAGCAAGCTTGAAAAATAGATGGTTAGTCTTAAAACAATAGTTATGTTTTCCTGCAGTGACCCTGACATCTTTGTCAATTGTATGATTACACCACATAAATTCATGAAGGTCTATTTGCTTCGAAAACAGTATTTTAATTATTTTTTTAAAACACACCAACAGCAGCGTGCTAATTATTGCTCTAAACCTGTTTTATAGGCAAAAATTGCTTTTGTTATTCACGAAGTGGATAAAAACTATACTGCAGAGCTCATGCATGGCAGCTCTATCAAGAGTACACAGGTCCCTCCCCTTCAGAGGAACACTGCATTTAAAAAAAACCCTACGACTGAGTCCAGCATATCAAGCACACCGACTAGGGAAAACCCATATATTAACGTCATTCCCTGAACTTCTCTTAAACTAACTGAAAATAATTCTTATAAAAAGTAATGTGTCTTCCTCATTGCCCTATTATTTATTCTATAAAAGAAAAAATATATAATTTTAAGACCTTTCCTTTAATGCCCATCATATGTTACAATAACCTAAGCTTGTACAACAATTCTGATAGGATAAGCCATGATAAACCTGGCACTTCATCCTGCTCTCTCCTCTATACTGACTGCTTGACTTCCCAAACCTAACACTGCAACTGAAATCTTGATTCAAATAGATTTTTTTAGAGAGTTTTTGAGTTTAAAAATAAAGAAGAAAAGCAAGAATGCAATATAATTATAATCTGGAGAATTTCGGTTTCCCCAACTACTTTAGATTTTCCAAGCTGTGCTTATGAATTCCTTTAGGGTTCAGACAATAAAGCCTAAATTTCCCCAGATGATGAGCCCAAGATGTAAGTTTGGCAGCCATAAAACAAAAAAAAAAGCTCTTCTAAACTAAGATGTCCTTAATCTAACTTCATCTGATTTGCACCAAGGAAAGGAGGACGGATTTGTAATTTGACATTTTCAAGAGCAGTTTGTCACACAATC
Source organism: Amblyornis subalaris (assembly GCA_018881555.1). NCBI lineage: Eukaryota > Metazoa > Chordata > Aves > Passeriformes > Ptilonorhynchidae > Amblyornis > Amblyornis subalaris. The sequence goes on from JACAXG010000485.1 coordinate 24,737, forward strand.
CTTTAATCCAAACTAGGCAGTGTGATGAATGTATTATTTCCTTAGAATGTCACAGAATAACTTCAGATTCGGACTATAATCTATTGTGATATGCTCTGTAAAAACACAGAACTATATAGCTTATGCTCTAAACCCACTTAGAACTGACAAAAATACTGTCTGCATTCTGACTGATGACCATTTTTATTTCCTGGCATCTCAAAATCTGTATCATTAATTAAAATATTTCAACCTTTTATCTGCGTGTTTATACTTCAGTTCTTTTATGCAAAAATTCTACCTAAGAACAAACACATCCTCAGTATATTCAGTAAGCTGTATTTTTATTTAAGTAATTACACAGACTATACTAGCACTTACATTATCCCAAGTGTAGCTAGATAAATAAAATCCCTTTCCATAAAATCCACTTGAAAAATTAATATTAAGCGAAACATTTTAAAAAAAAAAATCTATAGTTTTCTGCAGCAGTGTCTTTCCTGCCAAAAGGTCATATTTAGGGCTTTAGGAAGTAACAATCTGTAAAATTCCTTTAGTCAAGCAGATGAAAGGAAACACTTTTCTTACTCTGTGTTTGCTTTGCATCACCAGGAAGGAATGTTTGATATGAAATCTATACCACAGCTACATAGTCCAGGCTTTCCCAACCAAAACCGGTGGAGTTTTGTTGAGCACAAATAGCAGTGATAGGCCAGTAAACCTTTAAGTGCAGAGAGCAATAATTCACCAAAATAAACACAGTACTTAAGGACAATTCTTTAGACCTTCTAATGGTTTCAGAGAGATTTCCATCAGTTTTTCATTTAAACAAACTTCCCCTTTCTGCTTAAAATTACAAGGTTATAAACAGTATTATTGTACAATGCACCTGTGGTATAATACACTTTTTTTGGTATAAGAATTCTCAAAAGTAAAAAGCCACTGGATTTGATGTATGACCATGAATAATAAAATTAATCAGACAGAGAGTGAAACCTGCAACGTTACCTCCTGCTTACACTTTCCAAACAGTAATACTTGCCCACCAAACGACAGGAAAACAGACAGTAAGAACAATAACTATGCAGTGATTGAGAAAAGCAGTTTCATTGCAGAATTTTTGCATTTTCATTGCAGCTTGAAGAAGTAGGTGTCCTGCAACCTACGTTCTGTCAAGTCAAATTAGCATCAATGTAGCGATAAATAATTCGACCATGACAAAAACACCGACTCACCTACACAATTTGTTCCAGCAGGGTCAGGCTCGTAGCCACTGTTGCAGTTACAGCGATAGCTGCCACGTAGGTTTTCACAAATCCCATTGGAGCAAATATCAGGATCCAAGGCACACTCATTAATATCTGTATTAGCACGACACAGAAGATAACCAGACACTGAAAGGTAGAGCAAGCCTGTTCCTAGGTGTGGACAACACCTTACTCACTGGATGTTGAGGCTGATCTGAGCCAAAATACAGCACAGGTACAGCCAGAAGGCTGAAAAAAGTGGTAATTCCCCTTTATTTGACACTAGAAGGCCCAGCCTGGAATACTGTGTCCAGTTTGGGGCCTCTTCATGAGGTTCCCATGGCCCCACTCCTCAAGACTTCTAGTGCACCTACAGAAGCCTGTCACATCCTTGGCACTCCTTGCCAAACTCAGCTCCAGCATGCCCTAGCTTTCCCAGTCCCATGCCTACAGATCTGGGCAGCTTTCCTTTATGCCCCACAGGATTCTTCCCTGGTTCCACTGAGTATGCATTTCCTTCTTACACTTCAGTGTGATCAGGAGGTCCCTACTCATCCACACTGCTCTTTTGCCTTCCTTGCCTGACCTCTTACATGTGTGAACAGAGGGCTCTTGTCATCTCAGGAAAACATCCTCAAAGCTCTGTTCTGCTCCTTCAATCCTGAGGGCAGTTTCCAGGGAATCCCATCCACTAATGCCTTACACAAATGCATGAACTTGCACCCTCATAAATTCAGGGTGCTGGCTTTACTCTTCACCTGGCCCAGATCCCTCCAGAGCATGAGCTCCACCAGGACATGGGCACTGCAGTCCAGCTGCCACCAGTCTTGACATCACTCATTAGTTCACCTGTGTTGGTAAGCAACAGGTCCAGTAAAACCTCTGCTCTGGATTAAGACTAATCCAGAACCTGGATTAAGAAATTATCCTCAGTGTGCTCCAAAAGTCTCCCGGACTACACACAGCTCGATGTCAGTGTGATTGAATTCCCCTAGCAGGATCAGTGCCTGAGGAGTAAGAAGAGGCTGAAAGGACTGGACTGGTTCAGCTGGAAAGAGGGAATATCAGAGGGGCATCTAACAGCAGTTCTCTGATCTGAAAAGATGGTCCCAGAGAAGATGGAGCCAGATTCTTTGAGGTGCATAATGATATGTCAAGACACAACAGATACAGGACACAACAGGGGGAATTTAAATTAAACACCAGGAAAATAATTCTTCACCATGGGTGTGATTAAGCACTAGAGCAAGCTGCCCAGAGAGGCTACAGGAACTCCAGCCATGGAGATTTTCCAAATTCCACCAGGTAAGGCCTTGAGAAATGATTCAACTTTGATGATACCCCTGCTCTGGGCAGAAGGCTGGATGACCTCCAGGTATTCTTTCCAACCTAAACTGACAGGGAACTGTGTATTTGTAAGAAAAACTTGATGCAAAATGCCTAGCCTGTGTACTCAGTGCCTGTGGTTTAGGTAAGAAGTTATAAATTATTAGGTGTCACAAATACTTTTCCTAATACAGAAATAATGCACAGGTCAAAACTACAGCATATTCAGTCTTATAAGAACCTGTTGGAAATTTAAATTTTTTCTCAGATAGACAGAACAGGATGATGGATGAGTTATATTCCCTAAATTTACAGTCCCATATAAAATTTCTGCTGTAGTTGGAAAATTCCAAAATATTCATATGTACTATAAGAACAGGAACAGACTAATTTTAATACTTTTTGCCTCTGGGTAAAAGAGGGTTTCTCAATATTTTCTTTCTCCCCATATGGTAAGCCCATTACTTTAAATAGTTCCTTTCCCAAACCCTGGAAAGAACAGAAGGGGTGCTGGCCTGGCTGTGACTTCATGAAAGGCTTGTTTTATACCTGCAGGGCTCAACTTTTTGTAAAGACCACTTCCTCTTCAATCATAATGCAGTGTACTTAATTATTTGCATTTAATCAGATATGCATTTTGAAAAATCGTGCTATCCCTGGATAAAACTCAATGCTTTGAGACACGTGAAAATTTCATAAAAATACGATCTAGCATAATCTTTAGATTTATACTTTCTTTAGAGCAAAACAGAGCACAATGTATTTTCTTTAGAGCAAAACGAATTCTGTAGCTGTAGATTCAAACGTGTTTGAATCTCGGGGACAAGGAGTGACAGGAGCAGCAGCACAAAAATTGGCTGCAATATTGGTGTACAAGACATACAGAGAATAATGTGTTTCCTCTAGAAACCTGAACAAAGAAGAACTTCAGATGAGACATGAACCCCTAAGAGATTCTAGTCTTTTACCATGCATTTGATAGAGACCACAATTGCTGTTATGTTTTAACGAGAAATTGTATTTTCCACGTATCCAAAAGGACGCATAACCTTCCTACCGGACTGCATGTAAATTCTCATGGTAGGATGCTGCTTGTACAACAATATTATGGAACACTGACACTATTTCTCAAGGAGATTTAGAGATTCTTCAATGGACCTTGTGTAATTCACTGAAAAGTAAACTGAGAGAATTTTTGAATTCTATCCACGTCAAATTAATCGTAAGCTTGCAAGATGTTAAGCAATGAAGGAAAAACTATGTAGATGCCCACAGTACAGAACAGAGACAGAATTTCTTTCAATATAGTACTATTTAAAAAAATTAATTAGGCTGTTACTAAATATAATGATGGGAGCTCTCATTCTGTTCCTGCTGAATAGAATAGGAGTTTTCGTGCTGACAAGATTAATTATTAACACGTCAGACAAACACCTAGCAGTAAAATTTGTGTTCCTGTGTTCCTCTATTCCCTGTTCAACCCATTTTACTTATCTGACAGCTGCAGCATGCTCTGGCCCTACTTCAGGCCTCGCTCAGCTATTATGTTTTAAAATCCCTGTCTCTGCGGTACTAGAAAAGGATCTGGAGCTTTACAATTCCCAGTATTAAATGCAAGTGGTCACTTTCAGGACTGTTTTTCATAAAGATATGTTTTTTTTCAGTAAATTCCATTCCAATTCTTAGCTCTACAGAGAAACAGTCCAACCATGGAAACAATCCATGAGTGAACACTGGATCTGGAGTGAAAAACTGCTCTATTACTATCCCAGCTGACTGAAAATCAACTGCAAATCAAGTGAGTCCTGTCACTCCTCAAATTAGGGAGAGCCATCTTATGCCTTACCTCTAATCTCCAAAAAATAAATTATAGGTTAAAATTTAAAAAATACTATGTATTTTACTTCTCAGGGTCAAGCAAAATCCACCGTTGCAGAGAATTTATTCCACTTTTTCTTCAGACAACACTTAAATATTGTACTTTCAGAACTAAAATACTAAAATCAACACACTAATCTTGAGGCAAAAAATGCCACTCTAGTATGTCATAGAAAAATATAATTCTGAGAATGTTTGTTTTTTAATCTTGAATCATATATATTAAAGAAAATGTGCAACATACCTCGTCCATCAACAGTAATTCCTATTCCACTGCTACACAGGCCATGGAACTCAGCTGCTCAATCGAGGAGGAGATGTTGGGGAAAAGAAAACGTTACTTCCAGTATTTCACCTTCTTTCATCCTAATCTAAATCCACCTGATTTTTTTTCAAAGTAATTTTTCTACAACGTAACTAATGAAATTCCAATGTTCACATGAACTAACTATTTATAGATAATTTAGTTAAATCTGTCAAGTACTACTGCATCCTGAACTTTCATATATATACAAAACCAAAATTAGATGACAAGAGTTAAACACTCAGGTGATTTCTTTACAGTCTTGACCCAACCGTTACCTCAAGTTACTGCTTTCAACTATAATGCCAGTTTTACTTGTTTTTCTCTAAATAGTTTTCTGCTGCTTCAGAACAGGACACTGAATGGAAATTTTGTCCAAGATGCATCATCTCAGCTCTACAGCCGTGAGTATTTTTTTTTTAAATCAATCCCCAGGTTTACTTGAAGAATTGATTCTTACAAAATGAAGTATGGATTTCTAGAAATAATATGGGCTGCTCTTTTAAACCAGACTAATTCGATCAGGATATTTACAGAGTCACTGAAGAGCTCTGCTTGTTCTCTTCCAAGCATTATTCCCTACAGCAAACACTCAATTCAGGAGCCCAGCTTCAACCATGTGCACCCTATTCACTCCTCTTTAAGGCATGAAATAAATTAACAACGCGACCTCAGCAATGTTTTTTTTTAAAGTCTGTATGTTCAATGCACTATTGAAAGAAACACAAAATTTTACCTGAGTTTTTAGCAGGGCAGGGATGACATGGCTCTCCAAAACCATAGTCAGGGTTGGCACAGCAACATTCAGACTTTGTCACGGCACCAGGGAAAGGACGGACACACAGCCCTTTCCTGATGCCTCCATAGCATGTGCTACGCATATGAGTGTCTGCAAAAAAACACAGGACAAGGGAAGAAATAATTATTTCCTTAGGCTGAGAGTGAAATGTATGCATACTACCCTAACAAAAGCTAAAAAACTCTTTCATTGTCAACAAGATGGTTACATCAGCTACATCTGCACTGCCTTGCTGCAACGATCCTGACGGCACCAAGGCCAATTCGCAACAGGGTCACCTCCTGGAGCTTTTTCCAGAGCACTTTAAACCCACCTAAACTAGGATTTCATGAGTAAATTTAAAAGCATACCACAGGACCCAGCAAGGACGACCCATGCACCAAAGCAGCTTCATAAATCCATCAACACGTATCCCAGCAAGAAACACAGAATGGCTTGGATCAGCATGTGGTGGCTAACTTTTCCCTTTGGGAAGTACCACAGCCATAAAGTGGACACACAGATCTCTTATTTACTTCCAAAATGGTTCCTCAGGTAGGATAACTCACCTGCAGCACAGGGCTGGTAACATGGGAGAATACCTGCTGCTGAAAGAAGGAGCATGGCCTCCAGTTGTATTTACAAAATCATGAGCAGAAATGCCGTTTTAGCAGATTTTTCAGACCTGCATTTATATGATGTGACCATCTTAATTGCTGGGTTAGCAAACCAAAAGAGGCCCCAGAATCCAGCTGGTAACAGCAATTTAGCAAATCTTAGACACAATTAGGCAGTGAGGAAAGCACTGCCTAGGGTGTAAGAAACTTCTGTGGGTCTGTGGTTAAAAACCCACTCAGGAAGTTACACTGCCGTTCTCGGGGAGAGGGCTGGAAACGATGGCCAGGATAAACCACCACTCATCACACAAACGAAACACATGGTACCTGAAAGGTCTTCAACCTCAAAAATCACACCAAAAAAACCACAGCAGAAGAATTATACAGGTCACCCATACACCTGTAGGATTGTCTATGTGCACACTGACCATCTTATAGCTGATTTATGCACATAAACGAATCTGACAGCCTTGGCCAGTAAGATGTAGTAAGAAGCATTTTCCAAGTCACACTCTCCAGACCTACCTCTGCAGGAATAATCATCTGCTGTACTCAACCAAGAACTATGAGAATGTCTCAGACTGCTTTTTATGCGTTTTGGTTTGGGTTTTTGTTGTTCTTTTCGGTTTTTGGTCCTTCCAGGGTTCAATGCCTTTTTCGTGTTTGCTTTTAGGATAGTGTTAGAGATCTTTTAACAAGCATGTGATTGGAGAGTCCTTCTGAACGTGTGTTTGAGAACCGCAAGATACAGATGGAGTAAACAGCCTTTACTTTCGACTCCTGTGATTCTACAGACACTGTTGGAGCTACAGAAATACTCTTTGTTTCAGGTATTTGTATGAACTAGGACAGAACATGGCTTTAATTTATGCTCCTGGTCAGTTTCACAGTGAAACTGCCATACATTGTGGCCTGGACCCGAGCCTGAGTGGACTCAGAATCTGAACCGGGTTTGAGGGAATCCAGACAGTTACTCACTGAAGTATGACCCCAAAACAACAAAGAAAAATCGCACGAAAAATTTTACAGTGGATGTTGAATTTCCAGTGCCAATCCAAATAAGAACTGGCAATTTCCTTATGTGTTCTGTCGGCTCTTTGAGTGCTGTAAGCTGGCTCCTGTAAAACAGCACTGCCTGCGCATAAATGTTTTCTCTTGCTTTTGGTATCCCACGGAACAGATAGTTCTGGAGCACAGCTAAAAATGTCCTAGATTTTAGAATTTTTTCCTTGCCAAGACTCTAGGTGAAGCCAGTACAATTTGCTTGCACTTGACATCAGGAAAAGATTATGATGCTTGAAAGCAGCCGAGGACTTTGGCGCAAGAAATGTCTGTTCACGTCCTTTGCAAAATAATTAGTTGCATCACATCCTTTCCCTCCACCTCAGACGAGCCCAGCTGCCACTCTGATAAGTTCTGCCAAGAATAAAGGGGCTTCAATCACTGCCCTGTCACAGAAGGGGAGGCTTCCCCCTAGTTATGTGTCTGGGAGAGAATGGAGAAGCAAGGGAAGAAAATGGCATCCAGGGAAACTGCAGAGGGACAGAAGACTGGAAAGTGTGAAAGAAATACTCTGTAGGAAGGACTTCAAAGATGTGAAGTGTGGGAAGCAGCTGGAGGAAGCTACAGATGCACTGAACAACTGCTCTGCATAAGAAGGGAGCAAGTGCATCAACATAAATCAGTGTTTCTACAGAAGTAGTAGAGAGAACTTGGGGACAATTGCATGACTGGTGACAGGAAAAGAGTCTGATCTAGAGAGTCAGTGATTCACTTCACACTGCGAAGGATGAAGAACCAAGGTGGCTCCCCCGGAAGCAAAACAGCAATCATGTAAAACGAAGAAAGTCCCCCTTGGGCTGTGCTACCTCGACCAGCAAGAATGAGGACAGGCACTTCTTTGTGGGTGATTTAATTGCTGCAGACACCTCACCGAGCTCAGGTTCTCCATGTCACGACAGTTCTGAGTCTGCACCTCACTCATGAGCCCATGCTGCTCCCCATGTTTAGTCTGACCAGCCTTTGGCTGCTCATTTCAGAATTTATTCTATGCCCTGGATCAGAGATCAGCCATACTCAGGGAGAGTCACTGCACCCATCTAGGAGTCTTGGAAGGTCAAATCATGCTTATGACAGACATTTTCAGGTTTTGGCCAAATTACTAGGGTAAAACAAAGCTTAGTTGCTTTGTCCTGAATGACTATGGCTCTGAGCAAAGATAATTAAAAGTGTCTCAGCAGAGAACAAACAACAGTGAGTGAAACTGCAGCCATAGCTCAGCACAAGTCCTGAGGTGATACCCAGACACACACACACAGAGCCAGCTGAGGTGTCCAAGCATGGAGCTGCAGCTGGAAGTACAGCCAAACCTGAAAAGCCTGCAAATATTGGAAGTCTGGCTCCAAGTATTTATCTAGATGTTCCATGATTCTGTAACTGTTCCGTTTCCAAGCATTTGTTCCCTTTTGCTGTACTTTTTTCAAACTTGTGTAACACTTTGTGATTGACTCAGCCATACTTAAAATACTAAGTAAAACAGCATTTTTTTCTATGAATACTCCCACCAGGATCCATGTCATTAGTCAGAAGTAAAATACAGCTCAGAGAAAGAGGGAGAAAGCTGGACTGTGAGCTCTTTGATTTTATATTCCTTGCTAGTTACCCGGCAGACTTGTGGGAATGCTCTTAAAAGATGTCCAATTTAACTTATTAATTTTCAAACTACAAATCGTCTTCCAGCAGCCAGAATGTCTGAAAAGTATTATTTAGCTCGTGCAATACATGGGATAGAATAGCCAGACATGGAATTCCTGTAGTTAACACAGCATGTGGATTATACATAAACACACACACATCTACAGTTCTGAACAGTGGATTGGCTTGGACACTCTATTCTAAAGCTCATGTGTAAGGATATTTTTGTTACGAAATATTTGAAATTTCCTATGTTACTTTATAGCTGGAATAACTACATCATCTTTTTAAAATTAATTTTCCAACTAGATCATTAGTCTGCTTTCTGGTTTTTTGTCCTAATAAGGATATTTCCTGTTGAAAATGTAAGCACTTATGGTAAACCTTAAAGCTATGTAACATGTGGAGTTGAACACTTTCAAATAAATGGTGTTCACAGATGATGGCCAACTTGTGAAGTCTGTAGATGCTAGAACTGTGGCAAATTAGGTAAATGAAAGCACAGAAAATTGAGCACTGTATTGATTCTTTGCAGCTGTATCACTGACAGGGGTAAAGAGGAGGCCAACTTGGAACACAAGAAAAGGTACTGAACAACATGTACTCAAATCTGGTTTTGTTGGTGTGACACTAAGCAGTGAAATTCCAATATTTATAACAGTACACCAAGCCTTTTCTCATTGTTTAACTTCTCACTGCTTTTCTCCAAACTTTTAAACCAGAGGAAAACAACTTGGCTATTACACAGGAGGGAACACAACTTGCTTTTGTTGGTTCAGTCTCTAATACAGTTTTGCTTACCAGAATGTCTAATTTATGCAAAACAACAAATATTTGGGTTCCAACTGAGAGACTGAGAACGCGTTTTAGCTTCTCTATAGCCTATGTTTTTAAGACATTCTCAATGTATATCATGCATTTTTTAAACTGAAGTGGTTAACAGAAGGGGCTGGCTTGTAGAAACACTTGTCCTAGATTTTATTTTAAAGAGTTTCAAACTTTTGCACCATCCAAAATGTTATTCGAAATGAGTTGGTAACAGCAACTACTGCAGAGTCTTTGGTCACCACCATGCCTTATGACAGATGCATGCATGAGCTGGGAGAGGAGAAATTTAGGGGATATAAAATGGAACCGATGTTATGATATGCAGAGGGAAAAGATGGGATCTCCTCTGGATTAAATTCACTGGAGGAACCTTGTAGCATCGCAGTCCCCAGCACACAAAGTACCATAACTCTCAGAAATTCTTGTAAAATACATGTTCCTCTCCACCCTGCTCATCAGCAATCAGTAGAAAACAAGGGATTGGACACTTGTTGCCCTCCACGCTTCTTTAATTCCTCATCAGCTTGAAAATCATCCATTTTTCCCCCATGAGCTCCCTGAAGTTATGCTCCTGGCAGAGCTGGGTGAAGAATCTCTTAAATGCCAACCAGTGCCATTTGAGAGGATAAGAGGCTGCAGTTCAGATTACATGGCAAAATATTATTCATCATCAGACTAGAAAGGGTATGCCTCAAAAACAGAGATACCAAGAAGAGTAAGCACTCGAAGTTTAATTAAATGAGTAACAGGTAAAGAAGAGGTGGTGCCTCTCCAACTCCACAGAAGAAATTCAGTTTCTTGTCTTTTAACGCTACAATTACAGGATTGCATCTTGTCTGTGGTTTGATGTCAACATTATTTAGAAGGATATCAGTTGATGCATTTAATGGGACAATTAATTAACCTGATAATTCCACTTGCTTGAAGAAAAAAAATAAACCTCACTTACCTACACACACACGACCATCAACTCCAACAACCAAGCCAGGTGGACAATCACACCGAAATGAGCCTTCAGTATTTATGCAATGACCATTCATGCAAATTCCTGAGGTCTGGCATTCATCAATATCTAAGGGGAGGCAAGACAGTTTAGCAATCTATTTGCTGTTTTTAAGCAAGATTACAGCTAATAGTTTCAGAACCTTATCAAATGACTTTACGATAGCAGATGAATCATCATAATATCCTTGTTGTCCCAATAAAAATTTAATCTTGGAATAATCAAAATTCCAGCTGTACAAACAAAAAAAACCCCAAACACACAGCAGAACTATAGGATTAGAGGTACCTCATCTTCTACATAAGAAAATTAATGATAAATTTTCCCCTTTGTCCATCCCATGATATTATAACTTTGCTTTAAAGTGTGGCTAAAGAACACTAAACACAAAATATCCTTATGATGGTTAATTTTGATTTCAAAGAACTTTTAAGTGGTCATCAATTTCTAAGTCAACAGCACAACTGCATGTAATTAAGAAAAGCACAACTACTAGAAATTATTCAACTTCGAATCAGAAGACTAACAAATTAGATGATTTACAGTAATGACTCAAGCCCAAACCCACCTCTATGGGCAGCAACAGGTATCTTCAATTAGTTTGCTTAAACTGAAACTAAATCAGACTATATTCCTCAAATGTTTAATAGAAATTTTTAGTGATTTTTGCTTTAAAAAGTTTATGATGCCGTCTGGCAAGTACAACTTCTCAAGTGTTACGCACTCTGAATTACCAGAATGATTACCACACTTGGAAAATGCGTGTGTTGGAGGGTTCATCAATGTAAAATCTTTTAAACCTTTTAAATTTGCCATACTGACTCACTTTACCATTTCAGGAATGGCCTGAATATTTTGGTGCATTTACAGTACTCCAAAGCTTTTCAAAAGCTAATTTATCGATCGTAGCTTTCACGATACTATTAAACAGTTCTTTCTGCAAGCTAAGGATCTGTTTCCAATCCAGGCAGCTTAAGAAATCTACTGTAGTGGGCAGCAAGGTGTTATATGACATCGAATCAATCCATGTGACCAGGCTGCCATTCTGGCACGAATGAAAAGACAGGAAAAGCCATTTTCAATGTAACATCCCCCAAGCTTTACATACCAGTACAGTAACGTCCATCTGGAGCCAGCACAAACCCTGGCTTACAGATGCATTTAAAACTCCCATCTTCATTTATGCACATCCCATTCAAACACATGTTTGTTGTGGCACACTCATCGTGGTCTACAAAATATTGCAAAGAAAACCGCTTTTTAGTTTCTCGCCTCATGACACCGTGAAAATAAACAAATCAGGACTGATGTGGCACGTTCCTTCACTTGAAGATTGATTTCTAGTCATAACTATGGTAAGTATCTGAAGAGTTTTCACTCTATAGACAAAGCAGCAATTTTTTTTCATGTTGTGATCAGTTGCTTTGCATATTTCAGCAGGCTGTGCATGAAAAAACAGGGTGTGTCTTTCTTTCACACATGAGAAGATAAAAGCTTTCCATTGCCTGAGAGGATTAAGCTTGTTGTTTATCCAGGAGTGGGTTGACACATTTTTTACAGCTAAAATTAAAAACAGGTATTTCCTCAGCAACGCTGGTATATGGAGCATTTGCTATGAAGCTTTAGGGGAAAATATTATTCCTGGGACTCCTGAGGAGAGGTGTATCTCCAAAAACCAAAATTACCCCAAATTTCCCTCGAAATCATACGGTTTCCGTACAGTAACTATTTGAATGAAGGGCCTCTGAGTTCACATTGTTTCAAGGGAGGTAATCCTCAATGACCCTCACCTGTGGGACGAAGCAGAATTGCTAGAACCACCAAGCTAACGCCTGCCCCGTTCCCGAGAAGAGTCCTTACCCACACAGTTCTTTCCGTTCGTGGTGAGTTCAAACCCAGCGTTGCAAATGCACTGGAAGCTCCCCTCGGTGTTCACACACCGCCCATTCTTGCAGAGAACACCGTTCTGGACGCACTCGTCGACGTCTAAGGGGGGAAACAAACAAACCAAAACCAAACCGAACAAAGTTCCTGCACAAGCGGAGAGCTACGGTAAAGCAAAAATGTAGTACACAGAGACAGCTGCTGCTGTGGAAAATGCCAGCATGTTATCTAAATATTACTCAGAAAAAAAAAAATTGAAAAGTGAGTTAAGAATTCAGTCTCGCTGCATCAGGGAAAAGTATTATTTTACAGATACCTACAATAAATGCCACATTTTGCGATTTTCAGCAATTACTTCATTAATACCTTTAAAAACCTACTAACACATTTACCTGCTTGCATACATAAATAAACACCTGCCCTTCTATTTTTTTTTTTTTTTTAGAATTCCCATCTGGGAAATTCCCTGGCCAGGTGACGGATATTCCAGAACAATGGATAAATATTAAAACACAACAACAGGACAAACGAAGTGGCAGCCCAGAACTAGAGCACCAATTAATTTAGCACTGGGATTTACTGAAATCACACTCCTATTTTCTGAATTCCAGCAGAATGTGATGCCAGGGGTCAGAACATCTGCAATGCCAGCAGACATGGAGCAGTTTTCTTACCAATGCAAGCTTGCTTGGTAGGAGTTCTCTGGAAACCTGCGTGGCACTTGCAGTAATAGGAACCAGGTGTGTTGACACAGTCTCCATTTGAGCAGGGGTTTGATGTGCACTCATCAACATCTGCTGGCAGCACAGAGAAGCATTAGTGACTTCACAACGTCTGCAACGTTTTTTTTTTTTTTCAAGTCTAGGAGCTTTTAAGTGAAAAAAGATGGTAACAGTCAAATGCTAAACACTGCAGCTCGTTCTTGGTGCAGAATCACTGCTTTGCTAAGAACACAGGGCTGTTCTCAGTTCAGCTAGGCAGGCATCTTTAAGGAGTGAATTGGCAGTACATCATTTGTAAGCATCTTGAGAGACAAAAGAAAAAAATCTGTGTGAGGATTTAGAGATCCGACAGTTGCCTAGTGAAAGTGAGCAACACTAAATACAACACAGTTGCATTTAACTCAATGACCATGTATTCTCCTTCAGAACAAAACCAACACTAATCAAAATTGGCACTTTAAAATGAGAGCAAATCATGGCATCTAAAAACTACCCCTATTATATTACAGGTTTATTGTAAAAATGTGAGGACAGGCCACACACCAGCGGGAGAGATTCTTAATGAGACCACAGTCTGTGCACCACATCCCAATTTTTTATGCCCCATTGCATCCTCAACCCCACTCTTTGCACTGAGTGATGCCAGACTTAATCTAACCCTTTTCTATAATGCACCTTATTCTCCTTTCCAAAGTTTTTCGGTATTTGGGTGAAACCAAACACATTTTGACCACCTTAAATGTTAGGAAACTGCTCAGAAATAACTCTTATTTGACACGGGGCTCTGAAAACTTTAAGAGTTCCTTTCAAGAACCCTTCCCAAATTCGATGCCCAGTGGTTACCAGTGACTTACATGTGTCTTTGGCTCGAGACAGCTATTCCCAGATGCAAAATAACATCAACCATTCTCCCCATTACATTCCTCTAAAGCCTCCAGGACCCTTGCCCACTGTGATCCAGGGAGCAGAGCGGGTGCACCCCACTGGTCTGGCAGGGCAGGACTGCTGGCTCAGTCCCTCCTGCAGCTCCCAGAGGATGACCTAAGCAGCCACTCTCTATGCTAGAGTTCAGTTTACAGGTTACAAACCAAATGGGTCCCCTGAAGAAATCTCCCTTTCTTTATCAATCGCTTTTGCTAATTTGACTTTTTCCTCCAGCTCTGCCCTTAATTTCACTTACAATGAATTTGTAATCACTCATCTTTTTACATAGGCAGGCTTTAACACCACAAAGTCAGTGGTGACTTGCAGGAGCTTTTGGCATCTGACTGAAAGCTGCCATAAGAAGTTCTGAAGCCGCTGCTGATCAGTTCCTATCAATGATGATTTTCCCATTCTGGAAGCAGTGCATGCTTCCAGAAATACCAGGAAAATCCCAGAGCAATTTTCATGATCATTTCCACTCACTCCTTATCAAATCTGGTTCTAAAACTTAGTCCATTACATCTTGAAAACACCGGGATGGAATGAGAAATTAAACACATAAGAATATTTATATTAAATAAATGCATGCTGCTAGAAAGTGCTGTTCTATGGACAACTCCACTATAAAAGATGGCATAAGGTTAGTTTTGTCCTAATTTAATCATAAAAAAGACCATGTATTTAACAGGACTTACTGTGTTAATGCACAGGAAGTTTAAACCAACAGCATCAACGTGCATATCAAAGAGATCTGTGTTTACCCAAGTCACTGATATAATGACCTAGTTTACATCACTCTTGGTGCCCAGATACAATCTGTGCAAACAGTTAAGTGAATAAAGGCAAAGCAGATGGAAGAATCAAACACCTCCTCCCACACATAATTAGCTCGTTCACATTTGCATTCCCGCTGATCCGCACCACTACCGCAGTAAAACCACAAGAATGAAACAAGATAAAGAAAAGAGAAATTCAGGATGTTAAATACAAAGGTATCTGCATCTTTATTTGGCAGTCTGTGTCCTTGTAGTAGCTCCCCCCTCTCATGTTTCTCTACCATGCCTGGCTGCTGGGATGCTCCTTGTCATGAGCGAGGTGATTTTTCACGAGAGGTGATTTTTCCTCAGTGCTCAGCTGATATGGGGGGGGCCAAGGAGGATTGCACTTTACCCCTTCAGAACAAAATCCTCACCCACCCACAGAATGTCAAACTCTGAATCACATTTTGACAAGAACATTTTTGTCAAGTGTCCTAATTCAAATGACTTTACTGTATATAGATATATCTTGACTTAGTATAGGGGAGGACAGAGGGAACTCGTAAATACTAGATACAGCACTCATCTATTTTGTTTAGTTTTCCTACAGAGAATGACATTTAGGACCTTCTCTATTACAGGCTTCGACTTGCTTAATCTTACTTCAAAAAAAGCCCATGTTCATGCTAGAAATGGATCTTTCTGTAAGTTTAGAAATTGCACAGCAGGAATGCAGAGTTTCTCTATGAAACAGCTGACTTAAGCTTAGAAAATCCTTCCAAAGCCATGTGCATCACATGATTTCCACATGAAATATGCATCTTAAGATGCTCTTATTTTTATAAGCTCTTGATAACGGAGGGAAATGGCAAATGTATGTTAATATTAAGGAGTTGTTGGCTTCGAGTTTGCATTGAAAGCATGCATATTCCAGCAGTATAAACAGGAAACATCTGAGACAGAGATATTTAACCCATTTATTCTGTCTCCCAGAGTACTCCCTTCAATATCAAATATTTCTCTTTCAGCACTTGCCTCACACGTATCGCCACTTTTCAGATTTTCGTCTGTAACAATTGTCAGAACTCTCTTAGGCACAGCAGGAAACTTCCAAAACCCCCCTTAAAAGACTCACTTCAATGAGTCTGAAGACCAGTTACAAAATTTAAAATAGGGATATTTGTATTAACAAAACAACTAAAATTCAACACAGCACCAGCTACGGGTTTGCTGCCACTTGTAAAGTTTCCGCAGTTTTATCCAGAGTTTTTATCAACAGAAGGGAATGAAGAAAGGTAATAAAATTAAAGGTGTCTATCATTTGGGAGAAAAGGACTGACCATTCATGTCAGATCACTTAGGACACTTATGGTCCTTGGCCTATCTTGCATGTTCTATGGTGAGAACAGCACAATGCAAGTTTAGGTCAGGGAACAGTAAGCAACGCCATAATTTTTTGGTTTGGCAGGATTTGTTTTGAAATAGGACTTTTCTTTAACTCTATACAAAAATATCTAATGATTTCTGACTCCTTAATTTATTGCTTTGGGAGTAGGCAAACAGAGAGACAGAGCAGTACAGAAACAGTGTTCATTGATGTGCCATTAAACTGGCCCCATACAGTGAAAAGTAACTATTTCCAATGCCCCAAGACTATGTTCTTTCAGTCATAAGTATTCAAACTAGATTCAAGCAAGCCTTAAATTCATTTAATACATGCCAGCACACACATGTGTTCCTTGAAGTTCCTGCCTAGATTTCAAAAAAAGCTTTCTGTGTGATTTACAGCAACTACCATTCACAGATCCCCAATTCAGCATGGCACTTAGGATACTCTGGCCGCTTCTTTATAATACAATTAGAAAACAACAGTGAAACAAAGCTGTGTTATTTATAGAGTGCACAGAGTTATTTATAATCTATAGAGTTCTCTCTCTTATAAGAAGTCTTCTGAATAAAAGCAGCTACTCAAAAGGCAAACTGGCGAAGAGTTGAAATTAGTAATGAATGATTCGTTTCACGCAGAAAAAAAAATAGGCAAAATGACACTTAAAGCTGCTGGAAGCCATTTTTGGGATCTTTTCCTGTGCTTTCAATGTGAGACATCACCATAGCTGGCCCTGCATCTTCTGCTTTTGTTACATGAATTGAAATTTCCAAGGATGCAGGGAGGGATTAAGTCCCTGCAGAGATCAGAGGTACAGAAAACTCTCACCCAAATAAAAAAAACCTGAAAAAGTTGGGCTCGCCGTATCATAAAGGTCAGCTTGGAAGAAGAACTGTAACAATCTTCAAGTACAAAAAATGGAATGAAGAAGGTACTGAACTGCTTTCCTTACACCCCCTACAAGAACCCCCAACTCCTGTATTTTCCCTGAAATAACTGATGACCTTTTGACACTGCAAGAGTGAAGTTGACAGTAACTGAATAGAAGTGCAGAATCCCAAATTCAGTGCTAGTTATATAAATTTAGTATCCTGTATTTTCATATGGATCGCAAATTTAACCAGAAGTTAATTAATGCAATATTTAAATTATTCGGTATCTTTCAAATTGTCATTAATCCTTATGAGGAGGCAAACCATAAATTCTACCCTTCATCATCTTGATCATAACACTACTACATCACAGAAGTGGAGCTATGCGAGCATAAAGAAAGACAACATGAAACAGAACATACTTTATTGAATCTGACAAAAATGTGCAATACCCATAAAGCACAGGAATAGGAATATTCAGTACCAATATCTCCAATTAATTTTTTTTATTGGTAAGAAAACAGATAGCTCTCATAGGGAATTGAAATTATTCTAGCGCAACTAATACCTTGGTCTTCACACTCTCTTTCAAAAGAGCAGTATCATTAAAAATAATATGATTTCTTATCCAAAAAAGCCCAGATTTAAAGCAGAAGAATATCAAGCATTTTAAAAGTGAATATTGGGTTTCGAAATGCACACTCACCAATACAGTCACCATTTGCATCCTGCTTGTACCCCATGTTGCACTCACAGCGGTAACTGGAGAGGGTTGGGATACAACGTCCATTCAAACAAAGGTTGGGATGGTGCTTACAGTTGTCTATTGTCTGATTGAGTATTGCTAATGGAAAAAAAAAACAGAATGTGAGACAAATATTCAGATTTTCAAATGGAAGTAAATATGAATATTATGCTTGGCTTCAGAAAGGATGTTATCGGGTGCATAAGTATATGCAGAATTTCTTTTTTCCAAGCATTATCTGCTGACAAGACAGTAAACTAAGAAAAACAAACAGCTCTCAGAAATGAAAAACCACATTAGACAAACATTTTAAAACATGATTTACCATTTCTGTGTATAGCCTGATGAGACTGTCAGTGAACTCATGGATAAACCACAATTTGTGTGACAATCAAAGCAATTTTTGGTGTACCTGTCTTAATATTACTCCTTGCATTTTATTATCCCAATGGTTGTGATCCCAGAGATGTGTTTACACATGTTATAAGCAGTGAATACATCTATGAGACTTCTGCCAGAAAATTATTCACCCTAGGCTTCCAGCCAAGGTAGTGTTTCTGCAGAATAAGTAGGTTTTACACTTGGAAGAGAAAATACAGAAGACAGTTTATTTTAAACCCTGGTGGTTTTTTGAAAACACTTAGACATTTGGAGTTTTATTAGTGCTGACAAAGACACATCAGCAGGGACAACACAGCTCAGGGACTCTGTAACTGAAGTCGAGAAATAAACCTCTACATCTGAACTCGTGTTGAAAAAAGGGCTCCTGAACTTCCCAATGTATCAGCTGAGGTGTCTTAAATACGCTTGAATGATAAAGCCATTTTTAAGTGTTAAGAACACCACATCATACCCAGACTAAGCAGAAAAAATACAGGAAAAACAGAAGGAATAGTCAAAAAACCAGAGAAACAAGTGAAAATGCAAGCACTTACTGAGCCCTGTAATGATCGGGCCACTTCCAGCGGGACTCTGACCACCTGTTCCTACCCCTGTTCCTCCTCCACCTGGCGAGAAACCGTTGCTTCCCGGGATGGGAATGAACCCTGCTCCTCTTGGTCCGTAGCCATTGCCATTGCCACCGGGAAGGAACCCATTCCCTCCCGTTCCACCACGCCGGGCGCCGCCTCTGGCAGGAACACCGTCCACACAAAGCCTGCGGTGCTCGTCTGTCAGACGGGAGGGCACAGGGAAGCACAAAGCGGGTCAGCCTTTCAAAGTCAGCTCACAAGGAAGACACAGTCCTTTGTGTGCTACAAAACCCAGATCGGCACCTCCTTCCTGCCCTGATGTTACGTGTTCCCTCTGCCTGATCGCAGGCAGATCCCATGATTGTTGCTTAAGGATGGGCATTAGAAATAAGAAGAAGAAATGCTGTAATTTACAACTATTTGTTCAACTATTTGTTGAAACCTTCTTGTTGATGTGCTGACAGCAGCACTGTAACTCCCTGGTCACTCAGAGATAATGATGAAGAAAATACCTTTCACTAGGGAAATGGAGTATTGCTCTCCGAGTAGAGTTGAAAGAATAACTTAAATACTGATGCATTCTAGTTCAAAGTAACCCAAAATGCAGTGGAACAAGAGAGCAGCTGTTCCTCTAAGTCAAAATGAATTATGGACCCTC
Source organism: Amblyornis subalaris (assembly GCA_018881555.1). Classification (NCBI taxonomy): domain Eukaryota; kingdom Metazoa; phylum Chordata; class Aves; order Passeriformes; family Ptilonorhynchidae; genus Amblyornis; species Amblyornis subalaris. The sequence continues at coordinate 44,312 of JACAXG010000485.1, forward strand.
AGAGTCGCTTCCTCTTTGAGCTTGACCACAAAATCTCTCCCATTTCCCAAGAACTATTTCCAAAGTCAATGAAAGGACGTTAAAGAAACAAGTGCCAAACAATCATTGACCAAAAAAAAAAAAAAGGTTCACAGATGGTAATATCAGCATTAAAAACACAGGAATGAATAATAATGTAATCCATGACCTTCTTTTTCCATTTAACCTACATCTTAAATCAGTTTAAAACACTCCAGTGACCTCCATCCAACGCAGAATGCACAGCAGGAAGGAGAAAACAAACCAACCAAAAAAGGAGCCACTCACCAGATCCTCTGACAGGACACACCTCGGGGACAGAGCCACTGGCCCAGCACTGGCCAGACTCACAGCAGCACTGCCTTTTGGTGAACCTCCCGGGCAGCTCCTGCGCACAGCGGCCGCTCACGATGCTGGAGAAACACGTGCTCGCTCTCTGATCTGCCAGTCCATTTGGAAACAAAAACCAAAAATAGTGACAGGAGCTCTCAAAGTTACCCGCCCTTCCTCACTTCATTTGATGTAAGGACTAAAATGTTTTACAAGTTGTATTAAAAAAAAAACCAACAAAAAACCAACCAACAAACAAACCCACAACATCCAAACCACACCCAATAATCATCTGAGATGGTCAGCATCCACATATTCCACATTGGATTTACCACAGGATCACACCGAGGCAGTGACCTTAGTCTTGCATTAATGCACCATGCAATCTTAGTCTGTTCAGCCTAACAGAAAATATGGATGATATGAAAGATACAAAGCAATACAACTGAAAACTAGATACATATTAAAAACCCTACTATGGCAAAACCCAAGATACTTCATGTAGTAACAGCAACATCAGTAAATTCAATTAACGAATTTTTTCTTTGGTTTATTTGTATCCACCTGAAGAAATGGTATCAAGTCTGCTCTGCTCAGTAGACTGAAAGTACAACAGTATTTTTAGTAGTGCCATGTGAAAACTACTTTCCTTCAATCACAGATGATCTTTTATTGTCACACTCCTGAATGCTGACTAGGAATAAAGCTCAATTAATTTGAGAAGACATGGTGCTAATTACAGTAACTGAGCAGACCCTGATATTTTGGTTGCAAGCAAATATTTATCTTAAACTAGGAAGAATAAAATACCTTGTATTAAGGTTTACATTCTTCACTTTTCTCCTAAGAAAATGAGAAATTATACTTTTGGAGTATATGAATTATGCTACAATATGATAAACTTTTGACAGTGCATGAACTTTCAGACACATTTTCTTTGTAAAATAAGGACCTGCCCTCTGCAGACTAGGGCATGTGATTTTTCTGCAGATAGTTTTGGGAGCTGACTTTAGAAATCAGATTGTAAAACATGCCAAAACCCATAGAAATGTTGATCATATTGGAAAGCATGGGTTTTCAGTATTCCTGAGCCTAGCCACAATATATTTGAAGTTGGCACTCCTCAGTTGAACCTGAATAACAAAAGCTAGCTACATTGTCTAAAAAATTAATAATTTGAAGGCACTTGTAGGTCTTGTACTGCTACTGGCTTACATCATTTATCTGCAATTCAGAAATCCCTTCAGAATTCCTATCCCCTCCCCAACAAGGGAACAAAGAGCTTTCAGATAGCTGAAATAAGAAGAACCACATCAGATCTAGAAAAGGCATTATTCTTAGCAATTGTTAAGGTTTTTCACACATGCAGTATTTATCATTAATTCATCAGAATGGTGAATATTAATCGCATACTTGACACATGCACATCTATAAAAGAAATTACCAGTTGTGGAAATAAGCATAATGGGTTTTACAATGTAGGGGTAGTTTTTAAATAAACTGTCCCTTAAAAGCTGCAATCTATTGAAATCAAACACTTGGTCTGTTGTCTGTTTCTCATAAATCAGTGGCATACCAGCATATGCTACTTAATGCCTTTTGAGTTAACATATGTGCCTCGTGTTGATCTCTAAAGGTTAAATTAACCTGTGTGAGATGGGACTTGAAGCACTAAGTAGGGATAAATGTTTGCTCCTTTAGAACCAAAATGAGCTCAACTTTTGGGTTCATCAGATGCAGATTTGAGAAACAAACATAATTAACATTTCCTATGTTTTCCTGGACAGCAGAGAGGTATCAATTGCTTTTTCCCCCAAGGAGATCCAGGTCTCAGGCTACAATAGAGCCAACACAGAGGGATCTGCTGTCTGCATGAAGGTGGTTGCAGTGACAGTCACCATCAGAGGAGGATGCTGTGAGATCGAAGCAGCTGGATCAGAGATACAAGCGAGCGAGCACAGAGTGAGGCCCTGGGGCAGGGGGGCAGTGCCAGATGGCTGGAGCACCTACCAAGAGTGCAGGATCCATCCATGGCTGTGACATAACCCCGTGGGCAGATGCAGAAATAACTTCCCACAGTGTTGGAGCAAACACCGCCCTCACAAATTCCTGGGATGATGCTGCATTCATCAATATCTATCCAAAAAGGAAAGGACACAGGATAATTAGCAGAGCACTTGTACATACTGCATTAAAAAGAGAGAAAGAGGGCTTTTCTGAACTCAGACTAAATAAAATGGCGCTTGCATACCAAAAATAGTGTTGTTTGCCATGTATTGGAGGTTTTCCTCACACACGCATTGGGTGCAACACTTCAAGTCTCAGAGCACATGAGAGCAGGCTGAGATTTCCTATGAATGACACAGACTGAGTGCCACCTCTAAGAAGCACAGAACAGCTACAATGGAATGCCAAAATACACATCCTGCCTTCAGGCTGGGGGAAGAAGGATGATACACCAGCCAGCCAGGACAGCTCTGGGCTTCCTGCGACCACACAAATATTGCTCGTGAGATCTGGCTGCTTTCTGGCCCTCTAACACTCCAACTGTAAGAAGGAATTTTGGCCAAGCCCTTCAAATGCAAACAAACTTTGATCCATTCAAATACTCCTGCTAACTGAAAGCAGTGGTCTCACCTGAACACCGAAGCGGTTTTGTGTGTAAACACTTGAAAAGTGAGATGTCACCAAGCTGATAAATGAGCTGCTGTGTGTACCAAGGGGCTGCTAAATTCCAGACCAGGGGTCCAACAGTACAAAGCCCATTGAGGCAAGGAGTAGTGGAGTTTGTAGCTGTCAAGTGAAAGATGTTTGAAGGAAGTTGTTCACCACCTCTGCAAAGCTGCAGGACGTAGACCATGCTGCCCAGCTGGCTACATGCACAGGAGTTTAACACTGTCTAGGGCTCTTGTCCAAGAATGACAGGAAGCTGGGAATGGAAAAAGTACCTTCCTGAAATCTGGGCAGTGATCAGAGTGGAGGGAAGACTCCACAGTCTTCTGCACGTGGAGAAAAAAACCAATTAACGTGGAGAACCCTTGTGGAAGAATAATTTATTTAACTTACTGGAGCAGTACCAAGTAATTACATTTTTTTGTTTCACTAGTTTTTGAGCCGAGCCTCTGTCTCTCCTTCCCCCTCTCTGGTTCTTGCATGTGCAGTTATTTCAAAATCTCTCTATTACCTCTGACTGGAAATTCTGAGACTTCACCTCAGGAAGGGCTATTTTTAGTGTGGCTGATTGAAAAAGTTACTCAATTTCTTCCCTTCCCCCCCTCCAAAATACATAAATTAATGGTCTCAGGGAAAATGCTCCAAAGATAAGTAAGAGGAGATGCTGTGTTAAGGGTGAAGAAGACTGGTGGCATGAATGGAACAGTTCCAGTGTTGCACACAAGAGGAGACAGACAGTCTCAAGGTGAGAAACAATTTATATGTGCAGCACAAATTTTGCAGATTTATTAATAAGTGAGTTTCTGCCAAAAAAGACCCAGCCTGGCTACCTGCAATTCAGAATTCGTGACTTTTACTGCTAGGGAAAGCAGGATTTTATAAATAGCTGAGTTAAAAGTACCAGAAATGGGCTTCTCAACTGCCAGGTTCTGGAAAAGGGTTCCCTGAAAACAGCTTTAGTCTACAGTAATAACTGGTAGGACCAAATCAGAAAAGCACCCAGTCTAATGAAATTATACACTGAAGCAGGAAAATCTGAAATAGAACTATATCTTTTAAAGATTCTTCGCATTTTGGTGCCACTTTTTTTTTTAAAAAAAAAAAAGGAGTCAGCACATATCACATAGTCCTAACCCTTAATAGTACAGCAACATATCTTTTTGGAAAAGCACCAGAGGCATCCTACTCCCTGGAATACCTTTAACAACCTTTAGTAAAGGGTGTCATAACTAACTACACTTATTCAACAAATATGATGTGTTTTCTATTTAAGAAGAATAAGCAGAACATATTTTTTAGATCCTTGAAATACAGTAATACTCCACCTCTTTTGCAAAGCAGCAAGCATAACTGAAAGTTTCTTTCTCTTCTCAGTTTCTCTACATCTAATCCACCTCTGAACAACCCAAACATGTAAATTCCATTAACTCTGGAAGACAGTAACATCCTAAAAATGAGCAGCAATTCATTCCTAAAAAGACAATGAAAACTCAGTATATTATTGATCAAAACTTTTAGGCAAAAAAAAAGTGAAGGGTTTGGGGTTTTCTTTTGTTTATTTAAGGTATCACACTGGCGCACTGGATATCTGGAATCTGGTACAATCCCTGTAATGGCCTTTTCCAAATGTTTTCAGCTCCATGGTCAATAGGGCTCATGAGAGCTCATGTGCCTTGAATCCTCCCATGACTTCCCCAGCAGTGGAAGGAGTTGTCCTGACCACTGTGGGATGTCTGTAAATCAGGAATACAGAAAAGTTTTTAAATAAAATCACTAATGTGGAGCCCTGAGCTTGGGTTAATTTTAAAGTTCATATTTTCCCAAACAGTCTAAGCTACTGAGTTACATTTCTACACATGAGGGCACATACATAGAGTTACACATGCAAACTGTGCTCATGTGCATTGGAAATCCTTTTAATCCTCTTTACTGCCAATAATTTCTGAACGGTTCATGTCTGTAAAATGTAGTCTCAGGCTCAAATCAAATCCAGCAAGCTGAATACATGCCTAGTGACTGATGGGTTTTTAAGAAAAAAGAAACATGAGAATATAAAGCAAGCAAACAGCCCAGCAAAGCAATATTTATTGCTTACCACAGCTCTATGAAAATCCATTGTGGTACAAAAAGCACAACACGAACAATGAACATTCCTACTTATTGTAACAAGAGCTATTGCTTCCAGGAAGAACAACAGGAGAAAAAACCCTAACCCACAAAATACATCTGGATGCTTAAGGGCAGGGGGTATAGCAGGGGATCTCAAATCTCTCCTTCTTAAGTAGGAGAACTGCTGTTATAGTAAAGAAGGTCTGAATAGTTAGTCCAAGGTTCCAGCCTCTGCCTCCGAACACTGGAGGCTTGACTGTTACTGGCTCCACCCTGGATTTTGTCCCTTGTAGCCAGTAAGTAACACTTTATCTGCTTTTCCATACCTAAAGAAGGGAGAGGAGTGAGCAGAATACTCCATACCACACCATTTCCACACCATGTTTGAGATAAAACACTTCATTAAAATAATGCAGTTACTATTAAATAATTTCTCTGTACACAGATTCTAACTCATGGGACACCAATTCCTTATATCCTTCCCAATGACCCAATCCATATATATATTAAAACGATATAACTTCACTCAAATTACCAGTCCTACTAACTAAAAGTGCAATTGTTTGAAGGACTGCCTACAGTTTTATCCTATAAATCTAACACTGAGAGGTTATGAACACTTAATTAAGCAAACGAAAAAGCCTGAATAAAACTGTGGCTTAGCTTTCATTCTCTGCTCCATTGCTGGAATAATGTAAGCATGGTATTATCCTGGTATAATTTTGGCATTACCACCTTGGCTGTGAGGTTTCACAGTGTCTTTTTTCCCCAGAAAAGATGGTACAAACTGGGAAGGGAGGGTTGTTATTTGCCTAATTCCCTGCGGGGAATTATCTGACTAGGGAAGCTGCCGGGGAAGCTGTGATGAGGGACTAATTAATATTTAACTTCTGGCACAGACACAAGAGGCAGGGGCTTGGAAGAGAAAAATCCAGAGCACGTGACCTGTTCTGCAGCAGGCTGCCAATAAAACAGGAAATAAAAACCTGTTGATTAGTGAACTATGAAATAACAGCAAACTCTTCAGACTGCAGATGACATTTCACTTCTATTAAGCATGATCCCATAAGCACCACAGATTTTTAAGCAGATCTGTGCTAAAAATACATCAACCTTTTCCTGGAGATACTATCAAAGAGAACTGCTGAATAACATTTTCAACAATTAAAGCTTTAAATAGGTTAAAGTAGAAGGCAAAGAATACTTCAAGTACTCTTTTCAGAGGAAAGGAAACATGTCTCTGAGTAAGCTCTTTTGGCATCAAAAGAACCACGAATAAGAGAACCAAAAATCCAAGTGTACTTTTAACCAACAAGTAACTATGGATAGATTAGGATAGATTATAGGCATGGATAGATAGAAAAGAGCTACCTAGATAGAAAAGAGCTGCCTTTGAGAAACAGTCACAAACAGTTTAAGAGACTGTGGGTAAAAATCAAGGTCTAGATCAACAAAGGACACCTGGTAGCTGGGGAATACTCCAGCCACCTCCAGGAAGGTCTAGAAGAACTAATTTGTATAATAAGCCAATGCAGGAGACTTTCTTTCCCTCTCTCTCTTGCTCTCTCTCTTTCTTTCCTTTTATCCTTCCTTCCTTCTTTCTTTCCTTTTATCCTTCCTTCTTCCGTTTCTCTCTCTCTTTCTTTTCCTTCCTTCCTCCCTCCCTCCCTCTTTTTAATCTCTCTCCCTCTCTCTTCTCTTTCACCCTACCCTTTATTTCAAATCCAACCACCATGTGCTGATATAGGGTAGGGTTAGGGACAAACACCAATTTCCATGCCAAGTGTGTAATTTCCCAATTCAACTTCTTAAGTTTTCGTGGACCTTCTGACTTTCACTGTTCCTTTTTGACCACGAGCATCTACACACCTGCCTATTCCCTTCCCCTCCAGGCACTGAGTAGAAATTAAAACTAATCAACACAGAACAACAAACCACAGAAAAAAAAAAACAGAAAAAACAGAATAAGGTGGAGGGCAGGACCAGAGAAAAATACCTTTTAAATTTTTTTTATTTTTATTGAGATATTACCTTCAACAACACCAGAAGCAACAGTTTCACTTATAAAACATGATTTTTAAACTGATCGTATTACTTAATTTTTCTGTGCATGTTGTGTTGTAGGCAAAACTAAGTAAAACTCTGAGGGGACTTCCCAAATTGGCTACAAACCAATTGTTTGTAAATGAATCCTGACTATAATGTAATCTGGTAACATAATTAAAGTGCCAGCTAATCACAAGCCAAAGCTCTGAAGAACAAAGTTCTCGTGCCACCACAACTTGAATGTGAAAGAACCCATTGGCTGGGATGAAGTCTGAGGGTTCTGATTTCTTTTAAAGGCATGAAAAAGTCACTGAAATCAGTGAAGTCTTCAGCAAAACTCAGCAATTTTTTTATCACGTTATTTTAAACTGTAAGGAATTGCTGCTCTTATTTCCATCAATATGTTTACTGAATAAACGTGGTCTATGTTTATTAAACTACACTTATTAAACATGATCTATTTAATTTTTCATCTAAAAAGAAGGACATTTCCTTGGTATTTTTCACTTATCCAGGCTTATCAAAACTGCCACATTTGCTTTTAACTCTGCAGTCACTAGGCCAAACATACCTACCTGTACTAGAATATTTTTGAGAAAACAAAGAAAATCCTAATATCTGTCATATGTGTCCCACACATTGAGTCTTTTCCAATAGTTCTAAATTTTCAAACAGAATCAACAATGTCTTTAGCCACAAGAGTCAGACAGAAAAAAACATCTAATGCAAAATATGAACAGCGAAGTAGAAACATGGGGATGCTGCAAAGTAGAAACAAAAAGCACAGTTCAGTGATGTTATGCCTGTTAGGATCAGACACTACAACTATTCAACTACTTAATAATGTTCATTGCTGAAGTGCTCTAATGCTTTGCATAGCCACTTTTTAGGTATGTTCTCCTACCACATCACTTACCATCACATTTCTGAGTTGCCTCGTTCTGTTTGTGACCAACAGGACACTTGCATTCATATGAGCCTACTGAATTAATGCAGTTTCCTCCTTGGCAGACCCCAGGGATAGCCTGGCACTCGTCAACATCTGCAAACACAAAAAAAGGACCAGGTCTGATTACCTGACATAAGATACATAAGTTACCTCCAGTAACTTTCTGTCGTATTTCATTAAGTTCTATCTCCACTTCAAAATTGTTTTGGCTTTTTTTTGTTCCCAGCTCTAATTTGCTTATAAACCACCCTCTGTAAGTTTTTATACAAAACTATTGCACGAACTTGATGTGTAAGTGCAAATGGGCAGTTAAAGTAACAAAGGACCACAGAGGCCTCTGTGAAATAACCAACACTACAGCAGACTGAAGTTCTTTGTACACAAAGATTGATTTGTTGCTCTAGACTGGTGCACAGCATGCATTTTGTTCAATTCTGGCAAGAATATGGAACTCTCAGGAGGATGTTCATTATCTCAAAACCCTTTCAAGGCACTGAAAGTCCACCTGAGCTGGTGGACTTTTAGTTTTTATTTCTTCTGGTGCTTGTGCTGTAGATAAGGCTATATTTGCCTTGTCTATTCACCTGCTTTTCCATTTAAGCAGGTAGAATTTCTCACAGTAAAGGAGGAAGGCAAGCATCCTTTGCACTTTTTTTTTTGTTTTTTTAACCACTGGACTTGGGTTTAAGTACATTTGCTGAGAAGTTTTAATGCTGCTGCATTTAGGTCCAGAATCCATGCTGATTCAGCCAGCACGCTACTGTGTTCAGATGCAGCAGTTAGATTGTAAATGGATTAAGGACTTTATCAAAAACGACTTTATCAAAATATTCTTTATCAAAGAACAGACTTTCTTAATTTTTTTCTTCTAACCAGCGCTTGCTGCTGCTCGTTTACTTGGAAATCAAACATTTCATCTCTGAAGCATTTTAAGGAGTGGGAGTTGGACTGGGGTGATCTCCAGAGATTCCTTCCAATCCTAATTATTTTGTGATTCTGTGAACCTTGATATGACTTAGCAACATCTAGACTGAAGATGGTTCCACCATTTATCGATACACAGCCCACCCAGTAGCTCCCTCCAGTAGCACAAACATGTGGTGTTTGTCTTCTGACCCTGGGGCCTCAAAAGGCATTTATCACACACTGTATGTCCGTGCCACTTCCTTAAATTAAGTTTACTGTGTCAGCAGATGAGTTGTTAGAAAACCACTCTGTATCTGACACAGTTCTATAAGATGTCAAGGAATAGTGAATTAATTGCAGCAGCAGCAGGCAATGAACAACTTCCAGAAACAAAATAGGTATCACGGGGCCCTAAACTACATTTTAAACTCTATTGATTCCATTAATTTCTTTCAGTTCTTTTAAAAAGACAAATAGATACTGAGCTTTGCTGACGCCTGAAAAGCCAATCCCAACGTTGCAAAGCAATGCAGTGCTTGTCCAGTGAAGAAAACACAAATGGCACCACAACAAAAGGTGAAATCTTTGAATCACATGCACACTCTTGCTTTTCTCTGATATTGTATCCTAACTATTCTGCCATATTTAAATGTAAAGAAAGCAAGCATACTCAACTTTAACGTGAGCTTAAAAATATATATACACTACAAGACTGATGCTTTTCTTTAGTCAGTATCACCTTTTGCTGAAAATCCAAGTTTGTTTTAATGTATCGCTGGTGTTTTGGAAATGAGAAAAGTCAAAAAGAACAAAAGTATTTTATTAAAAGGGCATATTTTATCAATTGCTTCCTAAATGCCATTTTAGGATACAAGAACTTTTTTTTCCTGAAAATACAAGCAAACTGAAATGAAGCATAATTTTATTTTTTTTTTTTATGTCTGACAGTTAGGATAAACCAGACAGGAGGATTAGCATTATTAATTATCCACTTACGCACACTTTCAAACCTCAACCACATTAGCACAAGAAACTTTTGACCATAAACAGAAAATCTGATTAATAACTCTTTAGATGTGGTCCTGTATACAAAAGTTCAATATGTTACATATTAAGTAGAATGTTTCCATGCGCTCATAGTCTAATATCTGGTAAGTGAAAAAAGATTTTGTGCTTCTGCAGAGTTTACTCTGCAAGAGTCTTGGGGGATTTGCACAGCTAGCTTTAAACATGCAGCTTTGAAAACGCTGCCAAATGCACCTTCCCTTTCCGATCTGTGGGCTGTTTCTCAAAAAAACATTGAAAAACCAAAAAGCTGAGGAAAAATAAATCCTCTCAGGTGTTAGACACGGATTTTGGAGAGTTTTTTATTTACTATGGTAGTAACAACAATTATCCAAATAAAATAGTCTCTCTTTAATTCTGCCTGGAATGTGTAAGTGGAGTTTCTTCATAATTGATTTGGCGTGTGGGAACTAAAACGTAAATTGGTCGCGAACACAATGGAAAACTCTTGGTTCTTCCTCTGCATCCTAGAGAACAGAAATACTACACACAACAGAAATAATACTAAGCTATTTTTTCCCTTTTTTAATAATTATTTTCACAACAGCAGGATGTGATCCTAGACGACACAGTTAATGTCGTCAGTAAGTCAGACACATTAATTCCAAGAACTAGATTACAAAAAACCCATCATCTATCACTCTTCATTGTGAACTTGAACATTCATCTGCCTTCTCTTTCTTGTCCAGCTCACATCAGTGCCTTTGATGTTTGGTACTGTGTTGGTACTGAAAATCTCTTCCTACTATAGAACAGATTTTTTTTGGATGTTATCTCCTGTAATGGCTATGTGCACTTAACGATGTCAGTAGCAGGAAGAAGAACCTTCCTATTTTCAAAATCTCCTCAGCCATGACCACTTTTCTCTCCTTAGAGCGAAAAATTAACTGTCTGCAGGGAAAGGGCGTAGCTGGGAAGTGGGACTGTTGAGGAATGCAGGGAGGAACTGAAAATGTCCAACACAGGATTTCTGCCATTATGGTATTCCTAAGGCCATGTAGGAATGGCAATAAAGTACATTCAAGCGGAACATTGAAGTTCCTCCTGCCTGAATTCTTGGAATGGGAGATGTCTGAACAGCTACAATTCCTCTTTAAGAAATGACTGAAGAGAAACTGCTGGGGGAAAAAAATGAAACACAACCAACCAACTTGAATTTTGATTGGTTTTGCTTCTCTTAAATTTTTAAAAATCTGTTCATGGTACTAATGAAATAGCAGTACTACTACAATGTTCTATTCAAGAACATTACTCAGAAAACATAATTAACCCTCAAAAGGTGCTCAAGACTCCCTAAAGACTGCACCATGCAAACGCTGTGAAAGGTAGGAGCAACTTCCTGCTTAGAAGTTACACCTTGTCAGACTCTGATATCTAATACATACTGAAATTATGACCTATTTTCCAACAGTAACACTTGCAAGTTCCACTGATTTTGAGTTGTTCATACCAACTCCCAAACTAGGCTATCTACTGATGGAGGCATTCACTTCAAAAATGCCAAGCATTTAAAGCATGGACTGAGTGAGCCTGGTCTAATTCATACACATGGCAAAGGTAACTGTACTGACTATGAAAGGAGTTTGTGTTCCTTTAGTTGAAGCCTCTTTAAATCCAACATCCTCAAGAGAAAGAAAGGCACTGAAAAGCAGGACAGATCCCTTTTTTGCATCTAAAACCTCCAGATAAAATATTTGGTTTCATCTGACCTTTCTATTGAGGATGGCAGAGCACCAGAACAGGCTGCCCAGGGAGGTCTGGAGACATTTCGACCTCACCTGGGCACGCTCCTGCGAACCTGCTCTGGGTGACTCTGCCTCGGAAGGGAGTCGGACTGGGTGATGTCCAGAGGTCCCTTCCAACCCCAACCACTCTCAGATTCTGTGATCTTATTTCAACAGACTGTGGACCGTAATCTGGAGTTTGGCAAGGCAGACAGTGTCACATCCAGTCCCTTCCTGCACCAAGGAGGCCTAATAAACCACAACAGAGTAGACATCATGCTGCCAACCTGCTCACACCACAGAACTTAGGTCAGGAGGAATTACCAGTACCCAGAGCTTAAAAGGAAATGTCTCGATGCCTGGAAGTAAAGGCAATGATTCTGTGAAATAAAGAAATTCTGTCTCTCTTTTTCCACAAATTTAAACCAAGCATTTTTCTTCTGTGCCTTGCCATCATCATCTTGTAACATCACACGCTAAACCCAACTGACATAAATATAATCCAAGCTTCCTATTTAGCAACCATATGTCAAAAACGTAGCAAAAATTATGGCTGTTTAAACTTCCTTTGTTTATCCATCATATGAAGTAGACTACCACATTGTTTCTATGCTCCCCAGTGGAATTCAGCAATGTGGTTAAGTGGGTAACTTGAAACTATTTGCCAGACGGAATATACTGTCAGAAAAAGAAAACACAATAGTTGCGGCCATGGGTGCTAAAGAGCACTACTGATCTCTCACACAATTTGAGCGAAGCCCCAGAAGCTGTGCCAGGATCGGTCTGGCAGAGAAGCTTCAAGGGACTCACTGTATCTGGCCAAGTCATACAATGGAGTTTGACTTGGGAGATTGCAACACGCATCCCTTCTGCAGCGCACTGTTTTATGACACTGTTATGGAAAGTGTCTAAAAAAACACTAACCACTTCAAGATGGATGGTACAACGTAAACTGCTGAATGCAGGCAGAGAACTGTCTCTGACATATAAGAAGTGACATCAAAACATTTTCCCTTAGCATCGGTCGATAGCGAGGAAGCGCTCGACATCCGCTTTTCCCCGGGCGCTCAAGCGTCGCTCCCCGCGCGCAGCAGCTGGAAACCCGGAGGCAGCGAAGCGCACCCCTAACTTTATCGGACACGGGACGGACCACACGCAACAGCGACGCTGCTCCGGGGTGGGGTGTCTGCAGGGCTTCCGGGACGCAGCCGGCGGGCAGTTTCCCGGCGGGGAAGGCTCACCTTGGCACGCCCCGGTGCGGATGTTGGGGATGAAGCCGCGGCGGCAGGGCTGGGGCTGGGCGGGGCACATCTCGCACGGGTGGCCCCAGGCGCGCCCCACGGTGGCGCAGCACAGGGACTTGGTGCAGACGATCCCGGTCAGCTGGCCCTGGCACATCTGCTTGTTGACCTGCGTGAAACACGGGCCCGTCCTGTAATCTGGGGGAGGCGGGGAAAAAAAAAGGGAAGTTCGCTGCGTTATACAAAGGCACTCTACTAGTAACTGTACAACTAATTTTTTTTCAATCCGGTAGGTACCAATATTAAGAAAATTCTGTGGAAATTTAAGCTACGTTACTGCTTACAGAAGTTGCATGACACCTTCCACCGAAGGTAATGCTTTTCACAGGGTTATCTCATCTTTCAATTTGTTGCTCCCTGAAAGACTCAAGCAAATGAAAGGCAGCTGGACACAAAACTGCTCTGGAGCATCGACAACGCAAACCAGTAAAATCCACAGTAAGCAAAGGAGTGTTACAAACAAACAAGCAAACAAACAAAAGAGCAGATCAGATTTAGCAAAAAAGGACTGGAAACTGGTTTTCTTGTTCCTAAGCTACCTCATGGTGATTCACGGGAGGGAGCTACAGACCGCAGCAGCCACACATTTTTCCACTCCACACTGATCAAGATCCATGCCAGACAGTGTCACAGAATCATCATTCCCGCTGGAACGCCTGTTGCAAAATAGTGCTACCTACAGAGGACTAATTGGTAAACCACCACTCATTTTCAGAGGAATACCATGAGACAATACAACCTATTCAAGCTACATGCAGCACACTGCATATAGCATAGAAACTATATGAAAATACACCTCTGGTAGAATTCCTGTGAACAGTTAGCTCATTAAGGTTCGACCTGTAAAAAGAGAATTTTTCTCACATTACGAGTCAACACAAACTGGGTTCAACAATTAACCGAAATTCCCTAGGAATAAACAAGAAACAGATGGTTGCCCTAAGCCAGATTTCACATCCTTATGGAAACTCTTGAGTGAGGGGAAAAAAAGAAGAAAATGCAAAGCTCTCACTCAGACTCATTCACATGAAAGAAGGCACAAGTGTGGGGTTATGGCTGCTCCAGCTGCAGTCCCATCCATTTTTCCTACCAAAAGCAGACTCCAACACCAACGCGTGGGTCACACACTGTCTTCCACACACTTTCATTAGTCTGCAACTGGTCTTACAACCAAACCACAAACGGGACAACCCTTGCCTTCTATAACTTGATACTTTCACCCAAAGAAATGAGAGCTTTGACATCTTTGGAAAGGGAGAAAGTGGCCTTCCCAGTGAGATGTTATAGGAAGCTTTCTGGGCTCTTAAAATAAAAGCTCAAACAGAAATAAATGTTCTGCTCCCCATCTTTGGCAAGGGTCTTTCAGATATCAGTCTAGGAAAGACTTTGGTACAGTTATTTATACACATTGGTTGTCAATTTCAACCGGGCTGTTCCCTTTAAATAAAGTTAAGCAAGTACCCAAGTATCCACAAGAGTAATGCCTGACAATAAAAGACTAAAAGATCTTAAATACTCACTAAGGCCTGTGAATTTTAATATTTCTTGATTTTCAATACAAAATAATCTCCAAAGTTATATTTTGAGCTTGCCCCGTGCCCATCAAGCCGAAAAAATAGCACTTTTAGTAAAATAAATACATTATAAAAAGAAAATCCTGTCCAGTTGAAAAAGCACAATGGTTGTTCATACATTCCTTGTTCCATACATTCACATGGAGTTCAGTTCTCCGTTGGGGAATGCCTTCTATAGTGAAATCTAATAATGGCTTATTATGCATCTTCAGATTTCCAAAACTTTCATTCAGCTGGACTGACAATCTTGACAGCCCAGCTCACTTTGCAATTCCTGTTCAGGAAATAAGTAGTTCTGCTGGACAGTGTTGTATTTTTATAGCATCCATTCTCTGAGGTGCATTTTTTACAGCACCAATCTATGGATATCATGAAGCAACCACAGTAGAAGCAGAAACTCAAAGTACGTATTTCCTTGTTTAATGCCTGGTGACCCACAGGAATATTCTGGCCGAAGATACTCCACGTTAAGAAGCTTGGAATCCAACCAGAGAAAATCAAACTTGGACCTCAAGCTAGAGCTGTGAATTGTATCTGAGTTCCATTACCTTCCCATAAGACATGATTGTGTGCAAACTCTGTCAAACTGAGCAATGCAAAGTTCAGTTTAGGGAGTGTGTTCAAAAAAAAAGATTAGAGAACGTAACCAGACTACAAGGAGTGTCTGTTCAGGAGAATATGAACGAGTCAGGTACAAGAAAGAGTGGTACCAATACACCTATTGCTCAGTATATCGTATTAATCACAAATACATGCTCTGGAAACCCATTCATATGTGCCTACCCATGCCTCAATAAACAGAGAATGCATAAATCTGATGTTCAGGTTCTGTAACCAGGCAACTTTCATCAGCACAAGCCTGCAGCATGGTACATAAAAACCTGACTGCTGCAATCTAAGCAGTAGAAGAACAAATTAAACAGTTATTAAACTTCCAGGTGGATTTACAAATAAAAATAAGTTCAACCCAAAGTGCTAAGATCCTGAATGGTACTTCAGAATAATGATAAACAAGCAATGGGTCCTGAGCTCTGGGGAGTGTGTGATTTCTATAACCTTGGGCTACAGAAGCAGAAACCTCATAGCAGAACATTGCCACATAACAAGAGGGAAATAATCTGCTTTCTGCACGCAGCAGGAGTGGTTCTCTGCACAGCTTTTGCAACTTTGTCTCAAAGGGGATGCTGGAAAAGTGGAAAAATTATGCAAAGAGTCAGAAGAATGAATTAATATTTCAGAAATATGCTTTATAATAGGACTAGCATTTTAAAATACTACCGCAATTTAAAATACTATCCATAAAAAGCGTGCCCATTTTAAAAATCACGATTTGTTCAGTTTACCCAACATGAAGCCCAAAGGTAAATAGACTGATTAGTGGCTGCTCTTCTATCCTAAGAGGAAAATGTAAGATTTTAAAACACAAAGTGAAGGCGACCATGTTCATGTACTAGTAGAGTTCAGCTGCTTACACAAAGATCTGTAGTCACACAGTGTATTTTCACGTGTGGGAAGCAAACACCATAAAAGTAGCTGCTATTTTGAAAAAACTTTGTAGCTTCAAATGAGGCTGTGGATTTGTTTCAGGAATTGTTTCACACAGTCAGTCAGACTATATTATTCTAAGGGTTGATCTGACCTTAAAAACTCCCAATCATCTTTTCCATATGGGTTTTCTGGGTCTTATTCTTAGGTGTTTCTTCATTTGCTCCTTTGCCAGCATTGCTGATGGAATAATTTTGCCAGAAAGAACATATGTTGAACATAAGTTATAAATCATTTGTTACTCTAGAAGGAGTCACTGCATTGCTGAAAGAAAGTGATCTTCAGCACACGTGTTAGACTTTTTTTTTTTAACTTCAGAAAATCATATTCAATATGCACTGTAGTTGGAAGAATGACAGTCTTTATCAACAATCCAGATTGTTAATATAATTACATTTAATAGGGAGTGCTTTCTTCCTGGCATCAAGAAAAAAAACCAAACCACAGACTTCTAAATTTAACTATGCTGCAGCATTTCTATTCTTTCATAAAAGTATATATTTTATATTCTCAAATGGGACTATTCAATTATCATTGCTCCCAGTTTTTTTTTCATTAATTCCTTTTTGAAATTCTAATTCTACCTGTAATTTTAAAAAAAAAAGGCTAGTTGACAGGAGTCTGAGACAAGGAGCAGCAATGCTAAGAATTCTAGTCTTGGGTATGGTCCAGTATCCATCTATTTTAGTTTTATTTGTGTACCTCTGGCCAAACACATGATTCAGATGAAGGTGTAAAAAATCTCCTGTAAATAGGCATGGAATAGTCTGTCTGCCACATGTCCTCTGTGTCTAACACCCACTAGTGAAAAACATGAGAGAGAATGTTTAACATGCCAACTACCACCTGCTGTCATTCAGGACAAAACGTTAAAATATTTTGGTACACGTGTAAGGATCCAATTTCTATCTGAATTTTGTCACAACTCCTGCCCATAAAAGCTTTACCTCTTCTCAGGTAACACAAAAAAGTGAGACATGAGGAAAA
Source organism: Amblyornis subalaris (assembly GCA_018881555.1). Lineage (NCBI taxonomy): Eukaryota > Metazoa > Chordata > Aves > Passeriformes > Ptilonorhynchidae > Amblyornis > Amblyornis subalaris. The sequence continues at coordinate 61,539 of JACAXG010000485.1, forward strand.
ATAAAAAGGTAACTACACAAGCTGAAATGTCCATTGCAAGTTATGGAGAAGAATATTAAAATTTGAGTTTCCTTTTGTGGGGAAACACAGACAGAAGTCTTAACTGAAGGCTCCCACTACCAAAACTCTGTTCCTGTGTGAAGTCCAACTGTGGTGCAGTGTCAGTCTCCCGCACCCAGGCTACAGAAGGGGAAAGCACATTGTCACAAACAGTGTATTCCATGTCTGTGAGCACTAGGAAGATTAGCAGGAAGGAGCTGTGAAGTACCTTCCATCATTTTTAATTTAAACAAGACTCCACAGAACTAAGTATGGAAGCAAGGCATCTGGAAGCTAATATTTTTAACTAGAGCTACTTGAAATATTGATACTTCTCTTACTAAAAATAAAATACTGAAAATATTGAGCATGTTGATCAGTACAGATCATGTCAGGAGTGAGTAAAGGAGGGTGTCTGAGACAGGCCCTCACACCCCCTCTCAAATAAAGAACAAGACCTAATACTTCATAAATGTGTTTCACTTCCTTATAAAGCAAGTTTGCCTTTCATAGGCCTTCCTACAGAACCTCACTGCCCTAAGGAAGATTTAGGAAATATTAAGGAATAAATGAGAAAATAAGTGATTTTAACTTCTATCACCTCACTCACAGGCTCAAGTAGAGCAAATAGTTTATTATTATTAATGATACCTCAAAAATCCATTTCAGACATCAGCATTATTAAATGAACAACCTCATACATGGGACTTGAATGCTGGAAAGAAGAAAATGCTGTCAGCTTTACCAGGAACTTCACTCTCTTCTAAAAAGAAAAATTAGCTCAGTGGGTGAAAGTCCAATAGAGTCCAGACTCTATGTCAGAGAACCTTCAGAGAGGAGACATTAAGTCTATTCTGGGAGAAAGCTGAAGTTTAATTTACCTTGGTAGAAGATACTCCAACAGGAAACGAGATGGAGAAACAACTGTCTTTATTACAACTCTGATAGGTGGCAAATTTCCCCATAATTTCTGCAAACACTCAGAGGTCTCCAGACATCCGAAATTCTTTCTGGGTGCTCGTTGCAGAACCCGCTTGTTGATTACTGATGAGATTTTTCAAAGGAACTCCCTGCATCTTCCCCTTTGCAATGTGAAATCTTGATGTTTCGATAAATAAAAGTGTAGTCGAGCTCCATCTTCCTGCAAGGGGAAATTCCATTCCTACCATGGTATGAGAAAGACTGGAGGAGCAAGGCATGCCCAGTCCTCCCAGTGATTCTGCACAAATAACAGCACTGCCCAGACCTGGTGCTTCGAAATAAAGGGAAATCAGGGCTTTCTTTGATGAACTTTTCATCTGAGTTTGAAAGGGTTGGCAATACTCATAATTGTCCTTGAGTTCAGAGCACAAATCTGAAATTCATGCATATGTAAATATTATTCTTCTTACTCAACTCCAACATCTGCAGATCATAAGTCACAGCAATCCAAAAAGCTATTTAAACATTTTAGAAGTGCGTATGTTTATTAAATGTTATCTGAAATTTATTTTCTTTCAATATTTTAATCAACTTTATATGGAAATTTGGGGAGGGTTTTTGCAGTAATGCTTAGCTGCCAACGCTGAGAGTACACAATAAGTGAAATTTAAAATGTAACAAGAAGGTAGACGAATTGTCCTTGATATAAAGAATTTTTTTCAAAGGTGACATCCAAAAAGTTATGGTAAAAAAGACTGCTGGCTGGAAACGAAGAACGAGTCTCTTGGAAAATGAAAGAGAGTTGGCAATGCTATTAATTTCTCTTGGAAAAAATAATCTGTGGGCAGTACTGCTATTTAGACTAAGGATTTCTTATAACTGAAAACCTGAATAGTAAAATCAAAGCTTCCTTTCCTTGACTTTTTCTTATTAAGAAACTTGCGTGTAAAGTCCTTAACTAAGCTTATCATTAACATGAACAATGATCACAAAAGTCTTTTAAACCCTTAAAATTGTTTGATAACTGAAAGTTGAGACACATCCCCAGCAGGTTCTTTAGTCATTACCCGAAGCAATGACTTCTATAAAGTTTATTTTGATATGTAATAGAGAAGAAGAGCAGCTTGGTGGAAAATGGTTTTGAACATTCATGTTAAATACATCATGAAGGCTTGGACATTTTTATACAGCTGACAGCTTTCATTCTCAGGCTGAATTTTTATTACTGTTCTACTGGTCCCACATGACCTTTTCTGACCAGCTCCTGTGATGCAAAACTTCCCATCACACAAACTCCTGTGACTGATTAGGTAACCTAACAATACACACTTGACAGCTAAAAAGGAAATGGAGGGCAGCTCTAAATGAAAGAAGGGAAAGCCCCATGTTTAGTGTAGGAATCTGTGTGGGCTTAGTAGCTTTTAGCAAAATTCCAGTTTCCACCAGTATTTCTGTCATGTCCATTTTAAGCACATTCTCATTTTGCTCTGGCTGGAACAGCAGAAGCAGCTCTTTTCCAAAAGCAACACCCCATGGTTCACACACACATTTTTATATAATTGGCTTTATGTCTGTTTTAAGCAGGTAAAGTCTTAGTGTAGTACTATCTGCAGATCTTAAAACTTAAAAGTAATTCGCTCTTACACACCTAAACACATGCGAAAGAATGGCAAAACATCAGATGATCCAGAATATTTCTGAAATGAAATGCAATTTTGTGTAATCAATCTGAACATTGAAGAAAATGCTTTTAATATTTTAAGACAGAAAACATTTTGAAAAGTACACATACACGCTCCCCCAAAAAAAGAACTGAAATACAGAAACAAGGAAATACTTTGCTTTTGTCATTTATGGAATTTAGTGGCTTTCAGAATCCAAGTATTTCCTTAAAAACTTCTTGGAACAAACTGTTTCCATGTGTAACTGAAGTCTCATACACTGACTGGTACAAAATTTCAAGTGTAGAATAAAAGCTGGGAAAGAAGTATTCCTGAATTTTGGCTCCAGCAGGATGTCAAATTTCGGGTTGCTTGGAGCTCCTTGCAAATGTATATACTTCCTTATGCTTCCACAGGGCCTGCTACTATATAAAGATGGCATCTGAGTTTGGACCCTAACGAAATACCTCTCTGAGCCAACACTTAGCGCACAATCTGACACACAACGAAATACAAATTATCAGTTATTGCAGGAAGTCACAGCCTGAATCATCCCTGGGCAAAGTGTACAATGGGGATAAAAAAGCAAAAGAATCTTTTTTTTTTTTTTTTGCAAGATTCAGCAGTTTATACCTACTATCCTAATACGATGTTTGTACGTCTTTGCTTTGCTGAGATGTCTCCAATATCCAAAGCACTGAAGGAACTCCTTCATGCTGCCTGCTGCTCTTTCCCTCATGTTTCTCCTTCAAAAATATCTTACTCATTAAAACTTGGACTCTGGAAAGCCAGGTCAGATGCACATTATGCTCTCAATTCTTTCTCATCCCGGGAACTAAGAAGTCAATACCTACTATATGCCTGCAAAGAAAATATGCCACCTTTCCTGAGCATAATATGTAACCTTGAATTACATCGTCCACAGGCTTTTGGTTCCCTGCTCCAGAAAGTCAGTGCCGTTCAGTTCAACCTCAAAGGAACAGAATCCCAGAATCAGTGAAGAGGAAGACTTGAAATTAAAGACTGAAGTCTTCAGATAAGACAGTCTTTTAAGAGTATTGATGAAGAGTGCGAAGAGCACAGTGTGGACTCCCCTACTCCATCCTCACACTCCCGCTCTGGAGTTCAGTGTCATTCCTGACACCAAAAGCCAATCCCACTAACCAAAGTGAGGCATTAAGAGTACCCACATGGAGAAGGGTTTGCAGAACAGGTCCACAGTGAACACCCAATTATTCTCGGATCTCCTTGTGATATGTTGGGACACATTTTAGTTAGTCCAGTACGAAAGAGCAATCAGGACATTTGAAAGCCAAATGTAGAGTTTTCTACAGCGGCAAAACTTAAAAGCAGCTAAACATAGCAAACATTCTTGGGTAGGTGGAGAAGTGGTCCGATGGTTTTTCAGCCTTCTGGTAGTATTTGCACTACTTTGTGAGGTCAAAAATAAGAAAGAAGACACAAAAGGATGATGTTTGCCTGTCGGCCTCCAGCTGGCCACAACCCAGAGTCAGGACAAAGTCAGGCACAGTAATGCATGATGGAGCCTCTGCCAAGGTTAGGTAAAAGGGAGTCTCTCCCTCTCACTGTGTTCTTCTTGGTAATCATTTTAGGGAGGCTTCCAGAATGCACTCACAAAATGAGGAGGGAAAATATTTCATAACCAATTCCTGTGTAAATTAGAGAGGCATGCAAAAAGTCTCAGTACAGCAGAAGCCCTAATAAAACCACAGACATGCAGCTGAATGCAATCTCGTTAATTATTAACCTAAGTAGGAAAAACAACTGTTTCACACATTACCCTTAGAAAAAAAAATGAAATATAAATATATATATTTAAATCACAAGAAACATTTCCTCAGATGACTGTCTAGACTACTGTGATAATTTGAGTTCCTAATAAACTAAAAACCCAGCCAGCTACTATTTACTAGAGTTCTGCCTGTGTAGAGGCAGAAGCATGATTTCTACTCTTCAGATCTTTTGGGTTTGTTCAATAAAACAGAAGAGCCTTAGAAAATTACCTCGTGAGTTTATACAGTATTTTCAGGGGGACATTATAAAGCTGAGTATCTTTTAACAACCAAAATATAGGAAAGAAGATAACAAAGAGAATTCATATATTCTCTCAATAAAGAAACAATTCTGTTTCTCACACAGTGAGTTATTAGTTTGAGGTGGAATAAATCACTTTACTTTTGGTACTCCAAGATTTTGCAACCCTGGATGCAATGTGCTCCTGACTGGCTCAAGTAAACTACTCCTGATAATACCTGGATAACTCTTTTCCATATAATTTTATTAGAGCAACTACAGCATTTAAGATATTACATAATTAATGCTTATGAAGATAGATATGGCTGAAAATTTAAAGCAGATCCAATTTACAGGACTTTATACCTTAATATTTAATTCATTTTTAATTGAACAGCAGTTTAAAATTGAGCATTTTCTTTGGTAAATAACTGTCCTGCCATACTCCACTGTCAGAATCATTACAACATTTATCATGAAGTTAAATGTGCTTTTCCCCAGTTACATGAAGCCTACTATTTGATCGTGTTAAGCCTAAGAGCAGAAACACCTAGCCTCTATCTATCCCATTTGGAGTACCATGTTCAGCTCTGGGACTCTCAAGATAAGAGGGATATGGACTTGCCAGAACCAGTCCAGAGGATGCCACAAAGAGGCCCCAAGGGCTAGAGCTCCTGTGCTCTGGAGCCAGGCTGGGAGAGCTGGGGGCGTTCCCAGAGAAGAGAAGGCTCCAGGCAGAGCTTATGGCACATTCCAGTGCCTGAACGGGGCCTGCAGGAAAGCTGGAGAGGGATTTTTCACAATGGCATGTAGGGATAGAGCAAGGGGTGATGGTTTTAAACTGAAATAGGGCAGGAGTAGATGGGGTATTGGGAAGGAATTGTTCCCTGTGAGGGTGGGCAGGCCCTGGCACAGGTTGCCCAGAGAAGCTGTGGCTGCCCCTGGATCCCTGGAAGTGTCCAAGGCCAGGCTGGACAGGGCTAGGAGCAACCTGGGATAGCGAAAGGTGTCCCTGCCCGTGACAGGGGGAGTTGGAACACGATGATCTTTGAAGTCTCTTCCAGCTCAAGTCATTCTATGATTTTATAAATCTACCATCTTTCAGTTTCCCTTTTTTAGCTCTTATAGACGTTGTTTAGGTAGCAAACCCAAAAGGTCTATATTTAACTGCAAACAGTGGTTCTCAACCTGAATTCTGTTCCTAATCAAAACTCCCCAGTAGCTTCTCCGGGATTTCTGCCAGACTTAGCAGTGCAGGAGTAAACCTTTCCCCCCAAAAAAAATCTGCTTTCATTGGTTTCAGCTGCTCCCCTGGGAACTGCAGAGGCAGAGGACAGAGTGATGACCACAGCACTCACCAGGCTCCTGAAGGGCACTCCAGGAGGGGGAAGGCTCTACACAGAGAAAGATAATGAAGTCATGGCACAAAAGGAAGGACATACCCAGCACACATTTCACCCACACCAGGAATAAGAGCGAAATCTTCCGAAAACAGCCAGATCCTCAGAGCCCACCCGTTTTGTAAAATCTGGTCTCAAATACAAAATTTGTAAGGGAGCTCACAGCATAACAGACATAGTGAAAAATACCAGGACATGCAAAGAACACAGGTGGAGAAAATACATAAAAGAAAATTAAATCCAATATCTGGCAACTATTTAACCCTCAGCCACAGAGTCACACAGAGTTTTGTGTTCTCCTGGCTCAACACTGAGACAGTTTTATTAAACTCCTTTGTTATTAATCAAAACAAGTCTAAGGTGAATGACTACACCCTTTGAGAGAAAAGTAAGCAAAACCAAAAAAAAAAATCTTCCCATTTCTTATTTTTCTGACTCAATTTTTCACGAACAACTGTTCAGGGGTTGTCGGATAATATGTACTTTCCATCTTCTACCTCCTGCTCCACCACTGCAGTATTCTAAGAAGTATCCAAAGCCCTCTTTTCATTCTCTCTCAGATCTGATGTGGTACCTCTGTGCACACTGAACAGGTGCACAAACACCCAAGGTAAAACAAAAATTGTGTTATATGATGAACAACATCGTGGGCTGCACAGGAGTTAGTTAGATCATTCTCTGTGACAGCAGTGACATGAGATAACTAATTGTTTATTTAAATGTATTCAGAAATAGAAAAAATACAGTATCTATTTATATGGCACTAAAAATATATAAAATACCTTCTTGAAATATATGTCTGTATAAACATATATAGCTACACATATACAATACAGCAGGTTAGCATATCTTTACTAGGCTCACCTTGCACATTCCTGTGTAAGAATCGAGGAATTTGTGAATGATTACATGGTTATCAAAACTAAAACCACTAAAAACACCCAGAGCAATGACATAACTAATGCTACCAATACACCCCACAAGCTTCAGTAGTTTAACAATACAATTCTCTTTCAGATTCTGACAATGCATAATCTTTGAACTTCCACAGGAAAATTTTCCAAATACTAGACTGTCAACACACAGTCCAAATCACCGGAAACTTGTTACCAATATCAGGGAAGGGGCACAAAAGAGAGACAGAGGAGCCTCCACCAGCACAGGTTGCCCAGAGAAGCTGTGGCTGTCCCATCCCTGGAAGTGTCCAAGGTCAAGTTGGATGTGGCTTGGAGCAACCTGGGATAGTGGAAGGCATCCCTGCCCATGGCAGGGATTAAATCATCTTTAAGGTCCCTTCAATCCAAACCATTCTGTGATTCTATGATAAACCTTCTCAAAGTTATTTGAAGTTTTTTGAATTTATTTGAATTTTTTATTTGAATTTTTTGAAGTTATTTGAATTTTTAATTGCCTATGTATAAACGCCTATGTTTGCTTTTTTCTTGTTACTGTTTTTTTTGTCTAAGATCCTTTATGCTACGAAGTAATTTCTCAACAACTGATTAATGTTTAATAGTTCAAAATTTCCTGCTACCGTTTTAAGTATTAAAAACAACTATGACTAGAAAGTGTCAATTAAGTCCTTAGTTAGAGCTAAAAAATTCTAGGGACAAACACTAAACCTTCACACCACTTTCATTACTATGAGATTTCCATCTCTTCTTGTTTCCTGCTTTTAGAATTGCATTAGCACCGCTTATGAGGATGGATTGGCTCCTTGACTATTTTGACCAGAGACAAATTTTGTAAATATTTGTACTACTACAGCTTTTTTTGGTTTAGATACATACTTCTAGCTAAAAGCTGAAACAGGTGAATCGAAATGGAAAAGTCACTGGGATCTATGTCCCCTTACCACGTTTGAAAAGGAGCAGGGTCTGTCAGGTTTGTTTAAGTCTGTAAACCAGTCTAGTGCCAGGTACGCTCCCCTCCAGCCCTCCCTTCAGAAACCACCTCTGTGATTGTGCTTATTCGCTGTCCAAATGTCACTGTATTTTCAGATATTCCTAGAAACCAGCACAGAAGCTGAAGCATATCCCACATATTCAGGGGCTTTTCCTTTTCTCCTTGGGAAGCCTCAGTTAACCCAACTGACACGAACAGAAATCATTCCACCAGATCTGAATGAAACTGGATTTGTTACAAGAGTCCATGTTAGGTTTCTTTTACTTCTTTTATAGGCAATTTCCACCCCTTTCTCTCCTAATCCATTCTACACACTTTCCTCTGTTTTTGTTTTTTTTTTTTCTTGTTAAATTGTAAAGTGTGAAGAAGACAGAGTGAAAGAAAATTACAGAGGTGTGTTTTTAAAGTACCAATAAAACTTTAACAATACATGAAAGCATTACAAAAGTATTGCTTGTTATTATGTTGTATTTTAGAAATAGGCATGAATCACAAGTCACTATGCTTTTGGCTCAGTTCATTGCAATTTTTAACGTTCTAAATTTGATTTAGGCATTGAGCAGAGTAACTTCAGGCAAAGGACTGGCAATGCAGCCAGAWGGGTATTGTAAAAGCATAACACTATCGAGGGATAAAATTACACCTTTGGACTGCAATGCCATTAATATAAAGCAAATTTACTGAAAATATAGTGGAAGAAAACTACTTTAAAAGTTACCATTTCAGAAAATGAAACAGTAGAAAGTTCTTTCTGCTTAACTGATGTGGAGACCTGGAGTTTAAAAAACATTTGTATTGCTTTATATTGTAAGGTAATCACATTTTAAAAGTTTTCATCGTCTAAGATATGTTAATATAAATTAAACAAAGTGATTCTCTAGGCAGAAAAGAACAAAGAAAACCACTTATTCCTAGTGCCAAACTCAGGCTGTGTTTTTCAAAAGATTTAAAGACAGCTTTATTCTGCTTATGATGCATTGCAGCAATCAAATAACAAAAGGAATTCTTCACTTAGTGAATCCTGGATTAAATTCTAAATTGCACCAAGAACTAATTTTCTGACAATAATCTCTAGCTTTTAATCAGCCAGGGTTTAAAAAAAAATAATGGTTTCTCAGGAAAGAAAACATAAACAATTTCTATACTGGGAAGTGTCTCTTCCATTGTTACATTTTATTGTTTTCAGGTGTCTTTAGTTCTTCTACCTTCAGTAGACCATGAAAAGTCATAACTACAGCGGAAATATATTTAAAATTGAACCAATAACACATAATCTAAATATCAATTACAATTAAATCACACAGTAGTAAATTAAGGGATTTTAGATTTCTGGTAGCGCTTTACTTTCCATTGTACAGAAAGGTACATATCTGTCATCTGTGTCTATCTACCATTTACAAAATTTCATGTGCTTAATTCAGGAGCTTGAGCAAATAACACCCTTCCTTCCTTGCACTTAGAACCTCCACAACATCCAGGCCACTAGAACCTCCACTGGCTCTTTGGGAGGAATTACGGAACCAGCCTGAGCATGCAGCTTGTCAAGGAGGAAAAAACAGAGTCCTCCCAAAAAGACTCACTGCAAATATTTTTCTTGTCAAACATTGCTTTCCATAATTTGTATGAAATATTTGTCAGGGGGGTTTTTTTGTTTTGTTTTAACCATGTTCTTGCTTCTTACCTAACAACAAACACAATGCAGTTTCACCGTTTCTTAAATTACAATGATTATTTCTATTACTACATGAATTAAATCCCTTCAAAGACTTTTAATCTTAGTAATCTGATTTTTTTCTTGTTACTCTATTCAACTGGTTATATGGTATTCTTCCTGTTTTACAGGTTGGATGACTCTAGTATTTTTCACCAGAAAAAAAGGAGGAACTGCAACTTTACACTTAAAAAAATTACAACCTTTAAACTACAGGAGTCATTTGCAAACCCACCCACCACGGCACAGCAGGCCTGCTGACTGTATAACCACAACACAAATCAAAATCTGATTTTACTCTAAGGGAAACATACATTTTTCTTCTATTGAATTATTCCTCCATTTCCAATACTGGTATAAGGTCCCACTGTCACATAAAAATGGTGGCACACATTCACTCAGAGCAAGAGCATCACACCATTTGGATGTGCCAAAAGAAGAAGGATGCTCATAATGCTTCAGGGCAGTTATTCAGAAATATCTAAAGCCACAGATAAAATGTGTTGACACAATCTAGATAGGTCATAAACAGTCAAATATGTAGCTATGCAAGTTGAGCAATCTACAATAAATGTTCACCAGATTGTTTGCATGATTAGACTTACGAAAATGTCTTGGGTATGACAAAACCCAGAAGGGGTTCTGCAAGCTCTGGAAGGCAGAGGAAAGAGAGCAGGCCCAACATTGCCTCACATGGCCTTGAAAATTGGTAAAAATGTGTGAAATACCACCATTAAACTATTGTCAGAAAAACAGCTTTTCTCACTGTTTTCTCACCCGCTTTTTAAGAGAACTCAGATGAACTACCGGTTGGTAACAACGAATAACAAAGGTTAAACACACCCTTCAGTGATTCATTTTGCATATAAACGTGTGACAAATCACACACACAACAGTACTGGGTTTGTAGTTATGACAGGAGCTGAAACTGTGACTACAAGACAAAAAGTCCAGAATATCAATGCTTAACACAATACAAAACCGTCTACAGAACTTCAGTGAGATCCACCCTACAGTGGTGGCACCATAGTTTATTTTCAGTTTGCTGCACCAGCAATTAAATTCTTAATTTGATTGATTTGAATTTCAAAAATTAAGGTGAATTTCAATTAAAGCTGATTTCTGAAAAAATTCCCATCAATTCATTTTTCTTAATTAAATCTATGTTGTCTGAGAAATTTTTTGGGACATGTACTGGGTATGGCTGGGATGGAGTAAATTTTCTCCACAGCAGCTGAAAGTCTGGGGCATCACAATATAAAAAAGATATTAAGTTATTAAAGAGTGTCCAAAGGAGGGCTATGAGGATGGTGAAGGGTTTGGAGGGGAAGCTGTGTGAGGAGAAGCTGGGTCTGTTCAGCTGCAGGAGACTGAGGGGAGACTCATCACAGGTACAGCTTCCTCGTGAGGGGAACAGGAGGGGCAGGCACTGGCTACAGGTGGGAGACAAAGCTGCTTGTTAATTCACTCAATCAAGACTTGAAAAATCTTCGTAAAACTCAAACGGGAAAAACACGTAACGGGAAATGCAACAAAAAAGTTGCATTTTCATGCTGTACTCTGAACGACGGAAGTTAAAAGATTTCCATTTAAAGACTTCAAAACTTGATATTGATAACAAAAAAATTAATCATATAGAAGAAGAATGGGAATCACTTCCAGGGATGGTGCAGCTGCAGCTTCTCTGGGCAACCTGTGCCAGGGCCTCCCCACCCTCACAGGAAAGAATTCCTTCCCAATATCCCGTGTAATCTTGCCCTCTGGTAGTTTAAAGCCATCACCACTTGTCCTATCCCCTACAAGCCCTTGTAAGAAGTGCCTCTCCAGATCTGTTGTAGGCCCCCTTTAGGTATTGGAAGGCTGCTATTCAAATACTGTATTTCCTTATTTTTCCCCATTTATCACCTGTCAAAGCTTGGTAGCTTTAGCCGAAATCTTCTTCCCAAGCTATGCATTTCTACTCACTCCAAATCCTTTTGCTTCCCTATACAAGCCACTCAAGTACAGAGTAAATGGGAACTGTTCTTTCTCCTTCTGTATGGGATGAAGGCAAACTTATAACAGTGACAGGATTCTCCTTTCCCACTTCTTCTCCCTTTATCCCATGATAAAGAAGGAAGAAAACATCCTTGCTTTCCCATAGCTTCCTATCTCTAAAGACTATCAATTAAAAAAATGCACAGGCCATGAGCAGTAATACAAGTATCATTTTTAATGAAGTGAAACCAAAGGAATTCATCACGCTGGGAAAAAAATCACTCTTGCATGTAAAACTGAGAATGAGGCCTCTTATTCTGTTACTTTTTCTTTTTTCGATTATTTTCACTGGGACAACGCAACTGCAAAAATGTCAACGTGTAGTTTTTGCATTTAAAAACACCACACAAAAAAACTAAGACAAAATTAAATGCTTCAATCTTGTGTGCTTGCAAAGAAGCTAACCAAAGATCAGACTTGACAGGAAATATAAGAGGTCAGTGTACGTATCAGCAAAGCAGGAGCTCCCAAACAGGTTTTGTTCTCTTTTTAACCAGGCAGAAAGCCTCAAGTTAAATACTCTAATCACGCCAGTCATTAGTTACTGCTCAGCCTCCTGTCTCCAGCCCGGAAATTAGTCTGCTCAGAGCCCAGATAGCTGGAAAACCAGCCACATTTTATCATACAACTTAGGCTGGGAGGCCAATCTGAAGGAAAGCTACATATGTTCTATATTAGGAAGAAAAGACGTGATTTTAAAGAACTTAATTTACAGAACAATACGATGTATGCGTTTAAAACACAGTGATGTAAAAAAAATAACAAAACAAAATCTCCTATAACTCTGATGTGATTTGCAAGGGAAGTTCACATACCCCCAAACTATAAAATTTTAGTTGAAGAGTTATGATCTGTTGCTAAACTCAGTTTAAAATTAAACCACTGAGACACTTCTTACTGTAAAATATTACAGGCAACTATAGCAACCAACAGATGAAGAAATCACTGCATTCTGCAATTGGTTGGAAGGCATAAATTATTACATTAAAAGCATAAATTACAAATTACTATTGAACTAAACAGGCCTTTAAGGCATCTTTTACAGTATTTTAATGTACTCCAGCTCACGTAAGGCATAAACAAAATGAACACTTAGATAATCTTCACTTAGTCATCTTTCTTTAACCGAATAATAGTAAAATAAATTAAAAACTTCTTTATTTGAATACGGGAAAGTCTACCCAACACCAAGATCAGGCAAAATCTTCCTTAGCCCTGTTGGAAAGTTGCAAAAGCACACTATATTAATTAGATAGATTAGATAGTTATTATATATGCTAGGTATGTGCTTTATTTTTTTGACAGTGACAGAAGAAAATTTGCCTTACTACCTCCAGTTTCAAGCAATAAAATGTAAATCTTAAATTGAAATAACTCAATTTTCAAATACCCACATAACATAGATGAACTCTTGCAGAACAAGAGCATTCTACACATAAAACTGAAAAGCTAAGACCTTCAAGGACAGCTGGAAAATACGGATACCAAAACACTGATGGTTTAATTCCTGTACGTGGCTTGAATTCTGCAGCTTAAAATTTCACAATGAATGGTAACAAAGCAAACTTCAACCCTTTCATCACAACAGAAGTTAAGTTGCAACACCCATATGTACCAGAACCTTTTAAACTTTGAAGGTCGAACTGTTAAAAGTGTAAATATCATTATTAAAAACTCTGAGTGATCATCATAGCTCAAGCCTGTACATGTCATGTGCATTAACATGGTTCCACAGCCCTGGATCTAGTCAGAAAATAGAAGCAAAGCTTAACTAGGAATGATTTCCCTTATCTGGGACAAAAGGCAAGCTTACCAAGTTGTCTGGCAATAAAAAAAAAGCCTGTCTGAATGCAATCAACTAAATTAAAATAAGAATAGTTTTGAATATTACAATTCTATCATGCCAGAATTCAGCTAGAACTGTAATCCCTCTTGGATACATAACCCAGGCTGCAGAATTTGCACAAGTGTTAAGATCCATCAGAAGTATGGCTCAAACTATAAGTTAACCTAACATTGTGCAATCCCTTGAAAATCCAATCTAAACAGGAAGACTTGGTAGCCTCTTATTTTAGACAGGCGTACATCCTACACAGACATATCTCTGTAAATGGCTTTAAGTATTAACAAATTTTTAACAAAATAATACTTCCTATTTCTCCACTAACCAAAATATATAAGATTTGAGTCCTCGTGCTTGCTTCGTAAGAAGTAACTACAGAGAACGGGGTAAATAGAAAAGGTGAAAGGTGCAAGATATTTTCCCAATTTATATACAGCTTTGAGCATTTCAGAGCTGAATTCGGAAGAGGGAATTACACAGGATTCCCTTCAGAAGCCATTTCTAAACACGGGAATGTGTGTGAGTTCTGCCAGGATGAGTGCAGCAATCACCACAGGGATGTGGTCCCGCACCTCCACTGGGCACTTGAGGTCCTGCAACAGAGTACAGTGTCCAGTCTTGGACTCTCAACACAGGGGAAGATGGACACACTGAACAAAGTCCATGGGAGAGCCACCAAATACGTCAGGGAGATGGAGAACTTGCTCTTTGTGGAGGGATATGAGCTCATCCAGCCATAAGGGGTTTTTTTAAGGTTTCAAGGGGACTCTTTTTGCTGTTTATAACTACCTGTTCAGCAGACTTATAAATTAAGCCATCTCTAAGATGCATTCTTCAATAAAAATGGGTTTAGGAACTGATCTCTGTACTGTGGTAATTGGCTATTTTTTCAGTCCTTCTCTGACTTTCTCCTAACTAAATTTCAGTGAAAATTACTTCCCAAGTTCCTCTTATGGAAGAGGTGTTATACAGGAAAACAATCCTTCAATTAGCTGGACTTACACAATCCTGACACCGTCAGCAATTTTGCTGGAATGTTATTTCACACAGCTGACAGCAAAATACAGCTAATTCTTTAACTATTACATGAACAATATATGCAGCCTAAATTAGCTCAAATTCTTGCCAATTAGGCTTTGTACCTGTCAATTTTTAATGTGTCTGCCAAACTAAAATGAGGAAGACACTTGCTAAAATTACAAATAATAAATGATTTACTCAAAGCTTACTCTCTCAGCCAGAAAATACACAGTATAAGACGTGTACATGCAGCATTTTTGTATACAAGTGGTCATGGTTTCCTTCCTCAAATTTCTTTTACCTCTTTGGCACTGGGGGCCAGTGAACCCGTAGACACACGCGCAGCGATTGGGTCCAACACACCGTCCTCCGTTCTGACAGCCACTTTCACAGACAGCTTTAATTAACAAAACAAAACAAAACAAGCTCTAAAACGGCATAGCAATTATATTTCCGAGATTAACACGTGTGATATTCAAAAAAAAAATGTTCTTTTTCCTCTCACTGCTCTAAGTCTTTCCAGGCCTGAAGACGAAACTGATCTCCCTCCTGCCATCTTCACCAGCAATGGCTGTTCAAGCCAAATTCCATTAGTACCTGTTAATGCTAATTGCAAGCAGCTGTTTAGCACAGATTCAGCACAGATTAAAAGCACATGTTTAAGCTCAGTGTATTTTAATCAGCTGTGCAGCTCTATACATTAATCATACGAACTTATATGCGTTAGTTATCTACTAAACCTCAACTATTTTGAGGGTTTTTTGAGCGTATTAAGTTGTGCTGTTCAGTCACAACAGCAACAAACCTGCCAAGAAGAGAGGCTTCCGGAGTCAGAGTATCTCTGACTCTCTCAGAGTTGATGTTGCTGGAGGAAGAAGTCATGTTTAGAGGCAAGGGAAAAGAATTACTGACTTAACTCATCTTTCAAGTAGCTGAAAAAACTGTGTTTCTTAAAAGAACTCAATAAAAAAATAAGATTTTGGTGGGGAGGGAGGAGGCTGACGGGGGCTAAAGGGAGTATAAATTCACAGTATATTTAGATGTAGAAGATACTGCATGGTTATGGGACTTCAGAGCACTCACTCATGGTCTTTACTAATAGTCTGAATCAAGAACAATGCTTCCTGCCAAACCACTGAAATTTTCTCAGTTCAGAAGGAAGACACTTCTTCAGCAAGGTTGAAAAACACCATTAAAAGAGTGCCTTAGCTAACTCATTTTATCTGTTTTCAGGCTCATTGCTTCAGCTCATTGCCTCAAAATTGTTCAAAATTTGCTCATGTTCCAAATCAAAACATTTCAACTCACAGGACAGTAACAAAATTTTAGAAATTTGTAAAATTTTAGATTTTTGGTCTAGAAGTCATTAGACTGCCTTCCTACACACGTCTCCTGAGTTTGAAGGTGGCATTCAAGCATCCAGCCCAAAAGAACCTCAGCGACACACAGAAGGTAATCATTTCAAACTGGAAAAATGCACACACGCCTCCTGTATCATAATGGGGAATATAAAATATGCTGTTACCTGGAAATGTGATAAAGCCTTAGTTCTTACCAAGAACCACAAAACAGAATTACATTTTGCTGAGAATGCACACCTTGTTCATAAAATGGAGATACTTTGCTGCACAAGTTACATTTCTGAATTAATGGACAATGACACTTCAGGAAGACCTAATTAACTTCAGTATATACAAGACCAAATTACATTTTTCTAAATAGAAATTTAAAAAGCATATTTACATTTTTAGGACTGTCTAGAAGACAAATATTCAATCTTCCTTGAAATTTTAACTATCCTATGCACTGAAACCAACCTCCAGAGTCTGTTCAGATTTTTTGGATTGCTTCAAGGTCACCACTTGAAAATTCAATCATCTTTTCATTTATTCACTGGAAACATGCCTCATCTGAGAGCATTCAGGTGCTGACCCAATACTTTAACAAAAGCAGGAAAGGACCAACAACTCTAAATAGCAAATTTCAGTGTGACTAGGGTCACAGTTTAGGACTACAATTATTTGCTAAAATTTTAGAGAGTTTTATCTAGCTAGATAGTAAGCAAGAACAAGACTGCTTTTCAGCATTTCCAAAAATGACTAAGGCAAAAAGAAATGTTCTTCCACAATATTCAGTCCAACTGCTCTTTGCAGAGCTGCCCTCTGTTTGTCTCTAGTTCTTTCAGACTATGTTATGCAATTAGTTTCTCTGCTAATTAGTGGTCTGTCCTCTGAATAAACTTTGAGTCTTTCTTCATCCCTGCATCCTTTAGTGACTTTTATTGTTTGCTAAATTGCTACAGTTTGTAAACAGTGTGCTCTTATAGGTAGAGCTAGGCAAATAATTGACTTTCTAGCTTGTCTGCCAACCCAAAAAGGTCTCCAAAAGTTTGAACTGTATTTCCTTAGACAAGTAAAAAACAGAAAAACACGCTTTAACCCAGCAGGGAGACTGTTGTTCTGAGATAAAGAAAACTTTGTTAAAGAGGATGAAAAATTAGTATGGTGTGAAGAGTGGAATGCAGTGTCATATTGTTCCCCAAGGATTTTCCAAAACTGCTTGGTGAATTCAATCTGTAATCCAAATTTCAGAGAACACAAATGCACTTCATGCACGAGCTGACTGCCAGCTACACGCCACACCCCAAACCCAGCCTTCCCTTCAGGTGTTCCACTGCACTTCAGCAAAACTGGCTTTTCCACCTTCCTCCTCTAGAGTCAGAGGTCCAGCTGGCAGAAGCGAGGTGGCTTTGCTTCGAAATGGAACAGAGCAGTGACTTACGCTGCTCACAGTGAGCCCCAGAGAAGCCCTTCTGGCACTGGCACCGCTCGTCCACGCACGTCCCGCCGTTCCTGCAGCTGGTGCTGCACTGCTGCGCTGCAGAGAGAGACACCAGCATCAGCCAAGAACCCTCACCGGGCAGCCAACCGGCACGAAACAACCACCTTTTGTGATCTTTAAAACGGGATCCGAGTGATGAGCTTTCTACCATATATGCTATGTATTTTAAGTGTAGACTCACGAAGAGGTTTGCTGGAGTTTTCCGTGGCTGTCACGCAGCAACTCGGGACTTTTAACTGTATTGGAGGCTGTACAATCTTCATTTCTTGCAAAACTGGGCTCAGTAAAAATGTAAATACCTCACACGTTCGTTTGTAAACTTGCTTAACACTTTAAACACATTTCTTTTTAATTTGTCACACAGAGTAAACAGGCACACGTGGTATATCAAACTTCATCAGAAACTTGAGATATTCTATTTAAGTGTAATTTACATTCATGTGTGCAGTAATGACAAGTTATTTTTAAAGAAGTTGTATTTTTTTGTTGTTGAAACTTAAAGAAAATGACTTTAAATGAAATCTTTCATGAAAATATATGAAGTCCTTACTAGGTTTTGATCCACATGTAGGTGATATCTGCCCACTTGCACAAGTGCACATGTTAGGACGGGAGCAAAATCCATCACCACAGCTATTTCTACAAATTGCTGAGGAAGAACACAGAAAGACAGTGTTAGGGATTAGCAAAAACCTTAAACTGCGGGAAAAACAAACCAATACTTGAAAACTCCGTTCATTGGGACAGTTATTATACACGCAAAAGTAATTTAAAGTTGAATACAGCAAACCGAATTTTGGCACAATCAGTACCTCTGACAAATTTAAAGACAATCAGAAGCAAGTAGGGCATATTCAAACACTGACCTGACCACTGAAACCAGGTAATCAACTCTTTCCCTAATTAGAAATACCAGCCCATTACACAAGTAATGTAAAATTATTAAAAATATATCTTTTAGACCACCAGACCTGTGGAAAACACTACCAAGCATCCAAGACTTGAATGAATATAAGCAATGCCAATTTATGTTATGGGCTTCACTCTTATAACCACTATTTTAAAGGTGTTTTAGGGTCTTTTTTTTTTTTTCCCTGAGATTATCCACCCTTTACCCAAAGCAGTTCTGTAGCAAGTCAATGTCCAAATGCTGGACTCTGCAGATTTTGTGTTGTTTCCCTAAATACAGTTTTCTGTGCACAGGTAGTCATTTAGAAACTACCTACAAAAACCTCAGGAAAGCCTGTCCACCCCATATGTGTGTGTCACGTGCCTGATGTGCCATCCCTCTGATGACCCAAAGTCCTGCCTTCCCTTCTCACTCACCATCCCGCAGAGCTCCGTTGCACAAAGGTAATGACAGAACCAAAAAAAGAGCTAAAAGGCTAAAGACAGATTCTAAAGCAGATCCAAATTAATACATCAAATTAATCTGCTCAACTAGCAAATGCATCAAAACAGAACCTGAAACAGTAAGATCCAGTACAGAACAGAACAGGAGGACTTCAAAAAGACACATATTGTGCAGCAGACAACATGTATAGCAAAAAAAAAAAAAACAAAACCAAAACCCAAACTAACAAAAAAGCAAGAATCACAATTTCTTTGTAAATAACTCTAGAGTTTCAAGAGAACCAAATAATCTGGCAGCACATCTCCATTGAAGGACTACAATGGAACAAATACCTTCAGACTTGCCACCACCACTCTTTGGGCATCAAAAAGATGCAACATGCATCATCTACATTTATCATTAAATTCCACTGCAACTACACCCTAAATGTTAAATGCATGAGAGGTGAAAAATGCATTGGGATTTTGCTATTTAGTTGAAATTAGAGACATGCCATGGACTGGCTTGAAATACTTTTTCCACGGGCAGAAGTGAGAAACAGGACTTGGATTTAGAGCACTTGACAAACACAGGAAACAGGGCTGCTTTCTGTATATTCCTGTTCAGTCCATCTTCACACAACATAGCTCAATCTCTTGATAAAGCATGGTTTACATTTAGTCCATTTCATTAGCTTATTATCCATTAAGGAGTAATTTTTTTAATCAACTGAAAGCCCTAGACCTTAAGGCATACCTTAAATACGCTTTCATCAGTACTGCATATTCTATACAGCAAAAGAGTAAACCTAAGCAGACCTTTGTTTTTTCGATAAAAGATCACTTTTAATCAGAAATACTTGACAGACCACCACCAACCACCATCATATTATCAACTGAAAACATTGTCAGGTCAAAATGGTTTCTTGTTGATCTACCACTGGCTCACAGATCTCTCTTCATGAAAGACTACTTTAAAATCACCCTTTAGAATATGCATTAATTATAATCAAATCATCTCCACCAAGAACTGTGATAGCTTGTCCAGCATCCTGTGCAGGAGGTTTTGTCTAGATGAAGAACTCTAGCCAAAGGGAACATCATCTCAACAGACATTAAATGTGAGCACAGAAATCTGTACACTTAAACCTTTGCCAAAAGCACAAACGGAAAAGTGTCACAGACAAAATTATAGATGCTCTGACAAAATCATTCACCCTTCAAACATGTTAGAAAGCTGCAATTGGACTCCAGGAAGTAAGCAGCAGCTAGAAGGCATCTTTTGTGCACATAAATTAATAATAAATCAAAGATTATTCTGGATGTGGACAGACCTTTAAGAGGTACTGAGTCACAATTTAAGGGTAGCTTGTAAGGCTTTCTGAAAGCCCCTAACTTCAGTTTCACCAGACACATAGCTGAATTTGAAAAACCTATCAACAGCATAGTAGGCAGCCTAAATCCGCTGTAAAAACTCTATATTAAAGTAAGCCAGAATTGAAAGAGCTGATCAATGTGAACAGTACATTTTGAGGAACTCTCCTTTTATTCCAGGGGGATGTTGATACAAGTATCTTCCTCTGAATGAGACGGTTATCCTTTGCTGGGAAATGCCAGGTCAACTTTGGGTGAAAATAAGTGGTACATGGCAGTTATCCCCAGTATTAGCAAGGCAAGTTTACTCACGTAAAACCAACAGATGTGAACAGGTGGAAGAGCCATGGAATCATAAAGAAAAAAAAAAAGCTACCAGAAGTCAGAAGTTTGGCAGACCTTGGCTTTATCACCCTTTCCTTCACCAGCTTAGTCCTGCATGTCTGCAGTTCATCAGATGGAATATTGCAAAGACCTCCAGTTACATAAAGGGCAATGTGTTCTTGAACCTGAACCCTGAAGTTGAGCATACTTATCAACAAAAGAGACAGTGACAGGCGAGAATGAATGGGAACAGAATAAAACTTTAAGGTCTGAAGGAAGCATGTGTCTACTATCAGCTTTTATCTAACAGACAGAAAATTAAATTTAATGTTCTATTTCGAAGTAGATGACATCCCCTAACCAGAGTACTGAGCACATTCCCCACACACACAGCTTTTTTTTTTTTTTGCCAAGCCATGTATGTCAAAAATCACATTTTTGTCAGCACAGGACCTATCATGATGAGGCAGTATTCAACCTACATGCTTGACAGCTATTAAAACACAACTAAAAATGACAGACGAGAGAATAAGCATCCCTGATATAAAAATGCTTTCTACTTGATTGTAATTTCAGGTTTCAGAGAACTTCAAGATCTGATTTGCTTATATCAACACCTTTCAGGTTTTTTTTTCCTGTTACTATAGTTGATTACTTGATTTAAGGAAATTTTTTAACTTTTCTCCATTGTTGTCATGGGTTTTCTCTAAAAACTAAGTGGACACCTGTCTTATGAACACACCAAGGAAAACACAGTAATTGGGCAGCTACAAGAAATGTGGACCTGTAAATCCATCTTGGTTTTTTTTCTTTTTCCTCCTCTTCTTTTTAAAAATAAGGTAAAAGACAGAACTGGATTGTCCTTTCTCATACTGAATGGAACAGTGGCTCACAGAAGAATATCTATTTTTATTAAGCAGAAGCTTGGAGTCAAACACTTACGAACAATGCACTGATTTCCTCCAGGAAGAGTCTTCCATCCAGGGCAACAGTAGGAACGAAATCTAGAGCCACACACATTTGGCCTGTGACACAGACAAAGCAATAAATGTGTACACAAAAATATGAATCACTGTAAAGAGACTTTAATGTTTTACATACACACAAGGGAAGAATCCAGCTGCATAAAACAAACAAACAAAAAAAAGTGCATAGCAAAGATGTCTACAAAAAAAATCCTCCCTAAAGGAATAAAATGTTCCTCCAAGGCATTTTATTTTGGATTAGTTCAACTTATTAGAATAAAGAGGAGAGGTAGATGAGGCAAGAGCAGGCCACATTCATCCTTGTTCCAACAATTGAGGATATGGAAGGGATGAGTTTGATTCTCCATTCATACACAGTCTTAGAAGCCTTGCTACAAAAATGGGCTTCATGCTGTCATCCGACACAAGACAGAAGAGATGCCTGCTCATAAAGATACATATGAACTGATTCAAAATACCGACAAGTCCCCAAAACATCAGAAGAAGAAAAGCAAACAGACTTCGCACAGTTTCTTTGTAGAAGCCAAAAAAAAATTGAGTGTCAAAGTATCTTAATGTCAGAACATGCTGGCTCAAGGAGCCCAAAGGGGTCCATCCGTTAGCTGTAACGTAGCCCCACGGAATGTCTGCTTTTAATTAAATCGCACTAATTAGAAGACCAGACTCCACAGCCAAGGACCGGACTCCCAGTTCAGCGAACCGTAAGTCCTCAGCCGCACAAAGGGGCGGGAAGGGGAGCGGTACCGGGGGCACACACCGGGGGCGGGCGGGCGGCCGCGGGGAAGGGGCTCTGGCCGGGGAGATGCGCGGGGGCGCGGAGAGGCGGCGGGGAGGGGGTTTCAGGCTGCGAGCGCGGCTCGTCCCTACCCGCGGAGAGCGTCCTGCTGTCCTCGCCTGCGGACCCGGCCGGCGGCGCTCCCGGCCCCGTCCTCCCGGTGCGCGGCGGCGGCCAAGGAGCCGCCCGCTCCTCCCGGAGCGCGGAGCGCCTGCGGATGCTGCTGTCGCCCGGCCGCTCCCTGCGCCCACAGCGCCAGGCAGCCCAGCCACAGGAAGCAGCAGCGCTGCGCCCAGAGCCACCGCCGCCTCCCCATGCTGCGCTATCCCGGCGGGAAGCGGGCGGGCAGCCGCGCAGGGGTGCGCCGGTCCCGCTCCGCCCACGGTGGGCACGGCTCGGCTCCTCGGCGGGGAGAGGCTTCAGCCGCGGAAGCTGCTCCGTGTGCGCTCCCCAGCCTGCCCGGCCGCGGCAGCGGGACACGGCGGTGCCAGCGGGGCCCACGCTGCTCGCACCCGCACGCACACACCCCTCTGCCGAGAGGGGGGGGAAAGAAAAGAGGAAAAGCGGCCGAGTAGGTTGGGGTTTTCTTCCCCTCCGCCGCGACAGGAAATCCAAGAGAACCGCGCTGATTTTCCCCTACAAAAATAAGAACGAGACGATAATTAACCGCGCCTAAATAAACGTGCCGGGACAGAGCGAGAGGGGAGCAAAGAGCCCCTGCCCAGCGCCAGGGGCGGATTTACAGCGGGCTGGCGGAGCCGAGACACCCGGAGGAGGGGCCGGTGCCTCCCGGCCGGTGCGGGAATGGGGAGGGGGAAAAGGCGAGGGAGAGGAAAGGAGGGGGCGCAGACGCGGCGGGGGCCGGGAAGAGGGGATGGCAGGACAGGATAGGAGAGGAGGGAGCGGGAAGGAGAGGTGGGAGGGAGCCGTGGGATGGGGACGGGAGGGGCGGGGGCCGGCGGCTGCCGGGGTCCCGAGGGGTGGCGGAGGGCGAGCGGTGCAGGTAGAGCTGGTCCCAAAGGGCGTTCTGCGCGTTCCCTCGGCTCCCCCGCGCCTCCCCAACCTCTGGGAGTGGCGCCGTGGAATGGACACGGGCCCGCCTGTGCGGAGAGGCTTCCCTGAGCAAAAGCCTTCTCTGGGAGAGCACTCGGGGCTCCCACGGAAGGTGCTGGTCCCAAGGATGTGCCCCGGAGGGGAGGGGGCCGGGCCCCCACGCCTGCCCCGCCAGCGGGGTCGGGCACAGGAACTCCGGGCAGAGTCCGGAGACCCGAGAGCTCCTTCCCGGCTCGGATCAGCTCAGCCTCGAGGGTCGGTGGTTTCGTCGGCAAGTTGATGTACTTCTCGAAAACATCAAAAGCACGAAGAGCAGGGATTTGTGGTACTGGAGTAGTTGGTAGTTTCCTTTAGGAGTAGTTTTCACAAGTTCACACCTAAAAGTTTTACTTGTTTTCCGCTTGCTGTTTTTCCCTGCGTAACCATCTTAATAAAACCACAGCTTAGTTAATTTCCTTTTTTTTAAGGCCCAAAGCATGCGTTTACCTAGATGTGAATATTTAGCCACCAATAAAAAACAAACAAAAGCACTGAAAACGAAAACATGGCCCTGCTGAAAGTCCCCGAGTGCTGGCTTCGGGTCATTGTGATAACAACAGGACACGATCTGGTTTTGTCATCTGAGAAGAGTTATCCCTTTGAACTACAGCTACACGGGTCACCATGCAGCCCGTGGCATACTGTGGCGACCAGGACACTTTTCTTTTTTTTTTTTTTGTCTTTTAAAACAACACTAGAACATGTAGCAGCTTCGTTTAGCTCCATGTGCATATTATCTGTCACTTCTAATTCTGGAATGAGAAGCAGGAGCCATGATTTGTTATCTCTGAAATAAAACCCACTATCTGAGAGGTCATGGAGACACTCTTGTTCAACTTACTGCCCTGCTTTGATGGTCCAGTGGCTCTAAGAGAGGCTCCACTTACAGATCTGTATTCTGACAGATCAGAAGCCGATCTTGTTTTAATTTGTAAGGTTAGCAAAAGTAATTCTGCGTGGGAGGATCTCAGTCTTTAAAGATCCTGAGAAATGAAAGGAAGTACTTACTGAAGGAACTGTTTTATGAAGACAGCTGGGTAGAAGAGTTCAGGAGCCTCCTGATTGTAATTGAGGTTTGGAATTTCTTCAAAACAGAAGCTGATAAACCTGTCATGAATGAAATGCAACTAGAAGAGTCAGGGAAAGAGAAGGATTCCATACCAATTTGAATGAATAACTATCTCCAGAAAATGCAAAGAATAAATAGATACTATACAAGGAATAAAAAGGAAAGAACAGATTTGAGATAAGCTTAGGGTCTTGGATATCAGGAAGCACAGGGATAAAGAAGCAATTCCCAGAAGTTAAACACAGCACATCTGGAAAAAGACAGCACTAGAAAATCTTGAGGTGGAAAAAAAAAGCAATGAAACAAATAACAAAAAGCAGCCCCTAAAGTTAAGCAATTACACATCAAGGGTGGGTTAGAAATTAGTGGGGGGTGGAGGGGAAATTATGGTTTAAAGCCAAGAGATTCATACTTTGAAACTGGAAATATCGAGCACAGGAACAAAAGCAAAGTCAGCAGCTACCAGTGATTCGTAAAGTGATTTTTAAGACTGGAGAAACCTCCTCGCACTCAAACCAGAAGAGGACTAGGGAACCCCTTTCTAGATTTTTGAAAGGAACTAGCACACAAAACTACAGAACATTCACTGGGCAAGATTGGGCAAGATGTCTTACTTTTGGTAAGTTTGCAGTAAAAATGGTCTCTGTCAATATGCATACAAATGAATGCTTACCAAGAAAGCTGTCTTTGTTAGCACGGGAATCATAAATACTTTTTATGGGTCCAAGACACAGACCAGACATGATTTAAAATAATGATTATGTTCTGCTCATTCATGTTAGAACTACAGGTGCCAAAATTGGAATAGCTGCCCATAAAAGCCACTGCATTGGTAAAGGAGGGAAAATCACTGCTAAGGGGCTTGGGTTCTTTAGCTAACAGCAGTTCTCTTAAAAATAGTGAAAGAAATTAATAGAAAAAAGTGTAATGATAAATGAAATTAGTGCTACAATCAAGAGTTACTTGGATAAGAGAGGAATACAGCTCTGTACTAGAAAATGTAGAACCTAAGACTATAAGTACTTGTGGAATAAAACTAGATTTCTTTAGAAAAGATACTTTAGGCTATATCTCCCAGCTCTTAAAAAACACTTGAATTTGCTGATCCCAGAGATTCTTTTCCATCCTATTCCCTACCTGTTATAAAACAGAAAAGCTTATTTCACTCAAAAGTAAATAGTTATAATCTCTTGCCTGTCTGTGCTCACCTGTAAAATTTCAAAGCATGTAAAGGATATTAGAGCCATTTAAGAAGCAATTTTGATTCATATGTTCTACTAATTCACTTATATGAGTATATATATAAGTGAATATATCTATTATTCACTTAAATATATACTTGTTTATATATATTTATATACATATATACTTATATGAAGTCCTTTGTATATGCAACAAATAGATAAATCGTTCCACAGAGTTTCAGTTTTACCATTTATAAAATTAAAAAATATTTCAGTAGTGGTTTTAAAGTAATGCTTTCACTGCAGAAGGAAAAAAAGTATATGTTAACTGAGGCATATTGAAAAGAAGGAACAAAACCATTAAGTGAGGCTTATAAAATAAAAGAGGAAGATACTTAAGAAATAAGACAGCAATTTGAAAAAAATCAAAAATGTGTTGAAAGATGTCATGGGAGAACTGTTCCGTGCAATTAAACAAAAGATCTCTCAATTCTGTAAAGCTTCAGCTACAAAAGGATCACCCAGTTTGGAATGTCTGATTCTTTACTACTTTACCTTCGTGACACAAATAAAAATGTAAACAAGGCAAAATATTAACATACCACTCCAGGACTGATTTGGGTGTTTTGCCTGTAAGACCTCATACTATTTGGGAATTTTTTTTAGCATAGGAGAAGTAGGGTGGACCACCCTGTACTGATTTTTCTTTTTTTTTTAAGTGATAGCAAACAGAGGTGAAATGTTTCTAATTTAGACATCTCAGCTACCAGGAATTAAATCCTACTTTAAGCTCTGAAATCTGTCATCAAAAGGAAGGAGTTAAGGGAGTAAAAAAAAAAATGTTAAGCATTCTCTCTTTTATTTTTCTAGATGCAGGAAAAGTTAACCAGATTTTATGTGCAAAAATTAGCAATTGAAATAAGAAATAAGATCTGTGTATGTCTTAAATCAAACAGGAGGTTGAAGCTATCCCTATGTAGAGCTCAAACACATCAATGTCTATTTAAAAATTATTCAAATTAAACGAGATAAAAACCACAATAGATATTATTAGATATTCTGTTTCATCTTTGAAAAAAAATCACATAGCTGCTACAGTAATTCCCAGATTAAGAAGATGTGTATAGTTAATCATTATTTTATCTTATTCTAGAAGTTCTACCCTGGGGACTCTGTAGGTGGAGCACATAAAAGGGCTCAGTTACTCAGGGGAAGCTTCATCTAGCATTACACTTGGACAACATGGTTTTAGTTATTTAAACACATTAATACTTTTACAGCTGTATGATTTAAAATAGTTGTCCTTTTTGTCACGGTCTGGACACTTTTATAGGTTCCTCTAAGCTTTATTTTCTGACTCAGCTACTCTTGAATAACATATATAGAAAGAGAGGATTCAACTGTCCCAAGTCTCACTGAGATGACATGTTCTCGATAACCACTCCTGAATTAAGGAATGTAATTATCTGAATATAAATACTCCTGAAGAGAAAAATTAGTAACAGTTTTCTGTGGTGATCATGTTTTGTTCTTCCTCTCTGATGAACCCATTGGTCTTTAGAGGTCTTTTCCGACCTCAACAAATCTGATGGACTTTGCATACAAGGAGAAAACTTTATTTTTGCCAAATTAAAAGAGGTTCTTGGAATATAAGTACAGATAGACTTTGATTTGTTACATTTGGTGTAAGACACATGCAAATGTTGAGCTCATGGAATCCCAGAATTCCAGAATAGTTCAAGTTGGAAAGGACCACAGAGGAGCACCTGGTCCTACCTTCCTGCTCAAGCAGGGTCATCCCAGAGCACCTGGCACAGGATTGTGTGCAGGTTCTTGGTTATGTCCAGTGGGGGAGGCTCCACATGCTGCTGGCTCAAGTTGCTGAGTTATTATCATGGCAGTTCCTTGATTTAGGCACACACCTCTGAAAGGCAAAGCTGGTAATTTTCACTCAACTGCAAATTGAAACAGAACGGTGCCAAATTTATGTAAGCATTAAATCAGCATCATCTTGGTATATAAGACTTTGATCATTGTTCAGGAGATTTTTTAAAAAGGTCCATGCTGGAAGCACATAGACAAATAAAATCTGTTATATATTTTATGTAAAAGTCTAATATATAATATTTTATAGTATCAGTATAGAATGTTTAAAAAAATCTGTGGTGACACTACATATACTAAGAACAATTCAAGGTCTTCATTGATGTATTTCAGCAGCACTATGCCAGCATGTTGTAATTATGACATGTTATAAACAGCATGCCCTTCTTATAGACTATTGGAAGGAAAAAGAATAGGTCATGCACCAGTGCAAATTCCATAAGAAAACTGGCAGTCATCAGAAATGTCTGTAATGTGGCTTTCCAGAAAGAAGGATTTTTTGAGTACACTGAAGCTCCCAAATCCAGTTATGTTTCCTGCAAATATAGGTATAAGGTTTGGTATACCCTTAAACATATCTAAAGATATCTAAAGATTCAAAGACTTAAAACCATTATGAAACTGCCTGCTTCTATTTTTACTTCCTTAAAAATATAATTTCAATCTTTTTAAATATTGTACCCTAAGGTACAATCAGTCCTGATGTTTTTATTAGGTAAAACAAATCTGGCCTCAAGATTATAGAATGTCGGTTTGCAGACATATGAATCTCAATGTATGAGGGAGAGAAGTCATACTAATTCCATACAGATGTCCCGTTGCATTCCTGTAAATTTTCAGACTGAAAAGGAAATGCTAGTTACACCCCTTTCCCCTTCAGCCCACGGTAGAACATTTCACAGATTGCATATGTGTTTTGCATTCAGAGAGAAACAGTCACAGATCTCTCTTTGCTAATTCAAGCATTGTGTTTATTTCATACATATCTATTCATTTACTAACTATATATATTTAATTTTTCTTTTTTACATTTTATTTTTTTTCTATCCTTTGGGCTTCAGGTTTTTTTTTTTCAATGTGCAAACACAAAAATATGAAGAGTTTTATTCTCTTAGACAGCCTCCATTGCCTAGGAAAAGAGCACATTTGTATTTTTAGATGTGTGCGAATAAACAAATACAGTTCTATAATTGTAACATGTGAATATTTTTCTGAAGGACTTGATATCAAGTGTCCAGTAGAACTAAAAAACCCGAACAAATAAAATGTGACAATGCTTACCACAGCCCAGAAAGTTCTTTGCACAAAACAAGACTCTCATGATAGAGCTTTCCAGAACAGCAGCTAAAACCAAGCCATGCTCTCCACTTACTTCCCCTGGCACAGAACCTAGTGGAAAATATACATGAATGTGAAGAAAACATCTTTTTTTCTTTCCCTAATCCATAGATTGAAATCTGTTTATCAAGTTCCTTGAGTATCATTCGAGACCATCGTAACTGTAAAACAATTCTGCTATTATTTACAGCAGGTACTCTTCTTTATATTATTACAGTGACATCTAGGGGTTTTGTTAATGCATTGGGAGTGTGTTCTACAAGCATGGGATGAGCAATGAATTTCCTGATCACAAATACTATGATCAATATAAAAGAGGCAAACTTTTGATCTCCTTCAAAAGCCTATGCTCTGTTTACCATGAAATTAGGCAGTACTGTAGTAACAGGAATTCTCTCTCTTTATCCCAGCTCTCCATTTGCTACCTTGCTTAAATTGCAAGATATGCCTTCAGGAACCTTATCTGGGACATGTAAACAGTGCTACAATATCCCTTTTCTCATCACAGTTTTGTATGTAGGCTCGCTCAGAAATGTTATATTGATATGATTGCCTCCCCCTGCCTTTCTCCCCCAAGCACAAGTCTCATCCTTCTGCACGGTCTGGGTGCCTTGTGTCTATCAGCATTTTATCCCGAGAATTCCGGAGTAGAAAAGGGTGTATCCCAAAGAGCAACTCACACCAACTCCTGGACCTGCGGCTGGGAGAACTGTGGAAGTCAGGCAGGGGCAGAGCTGCCTCCTGCCGGAGAGATCGGAGTGTGGCTCCCGCCTTGATTTTACAGACTGTGGTCACCATGAGGAAACAAATGATTCTGCTTTCTGGATGAGAGCCTGGAGTGGTTTAAATCATGGACACTGTACCCATTGCTCTGTCTTGTGCCAGCCCCGTGCTCTAAGCCCTGAAAAGGTCCTCCTTCAGGAAGGGTAGCCAACAAACCCTTCCACCCTGGGAAGTGCTGTCTGCAGAGGCAAACAGTGGATTGTTAAACTTTTGATGTTACAATAAAGCTGTCAAAGACTTCAGGCTGACGTTGACGATATGATTTACAGAAGCCTTACGTTTATCGAAAGAAACTGTTATTGTAATTATAAAACCCCAAGAAAGTAATTTTTTGTTCTTGTTATTGTATCTATGACTTTAAAAAATTATTTTTAATAGTACCTGTTAGCACAGCAGAGCATAAGTAAATGAAACTGACCTGCTTGCTCAGTTTTCTTATCCAAATCCCTTCAAAGCCTGAAGAAGAGACTACCCCATGCCCCTCTTGGAGTTGTTCTGCAAGAGAAATACATCTTAGAGGTGGTGGTGGCTGTTTTGCACTCACATGCACTAATCCTTACCTAATTCTTGCTAGCAGTGATCTTTAGCATGGAAGTAGTTAATGTTAATGTACAAGGTGCACTTAGAAGAAAACCGCTGTTTTTTCACAGTCTGAAAGCACTGATTTAACATTAGGTCGGGAAACTGATGACCTGCTGAAATTTGGAAAAAGAAAATTATCAAGGAGAATTAACTTTCCATAAAGCAACACCAGTTGCTACAGCTTGCTACACCAGTTTGGCTGTCAGAACAATACATTTACTCACTCGTAATTTTAAAGACTATTTATTTAGTTGTTCCTTTTTACTGTTTCCCTTTCTATAAGGTTGAATTTCTGTTTTACAAGTTCATTAGACCTACATCTAATGTAGAAACTACATCATCCAGTGTGCTTTGGGTCTACATCATATTGACAAAACACTGACCCTGACTCTTTCTCCAAAAGTCTTTATAGTTTGTGCTAAAGTTTCATTAAGCTTTTGTGCTCCCCAGGGTGTCCAGATACACATTCTGCTGCAATAAAATACTGATAATATTATATCACTAAATATTTTTTATTACAGCAAGGATGTAACTGGATCTCTCTCAAGAAACTTCATTTAGCCTTATGAAATTTAAATATACAAGCGTTCCTTTTTTCTCAAGATGCACAGTAGAATTCCATGCTGCCTTAGGCATTCAGAAACCTCTGAACCTCTAAAACTGCAATTCACTTTTCACTCTAAGGGCACACGTGTGGTGTGAACAGCACAGTGCAGAGACCAAGATGTTTGTGACTCAGGTCCCTTTGTGCACCCAGTGCAATGCTGAATCATGCAAACAATACCTCACAACATGAAAGTGTGTGGTGATGGAAATAAACTGCACCTCATACTTAGACAGATGTATTTAGCTCCAGTTCCAGGCTGGAACCACTAAAAAGCTACTATGACTAAAAACATAGTGAGAGGCCACAAAATCAGCTTAGCCTCACCCTTGCAAGTGTTCAAAGTATTGTTTACAGAGGTTAAAAATATGGATTCCTAATATTGGTGGCACTCACTTCCTATTTTCAAGGAATTTTCCTTTCTGTAACTTTTCTCCCCACCAAGTCTGACTCACACACTGTTTCTGACTCCATTAACCATTTTAAGAACTGTGATAAAAATCATGAGGTCATTGTTCCTAACTTCTTGTCTATTATGACGCTCTATTTGTACCTCTTAGCATTTTTGTAGAGCTGTCTCTCTGCTGTGAAGTCAACAGACCACCATTGTCTGGCCATTTTTTTTGGTTCAGCTGCCTGGCAAAATTATTTTTGTATATGAGCTACCAAAAGAGATGTATTTTTTCCCAGCTCTGTGCTGTGGTTTGCATTCCAAAGCCTGCTTTGGAGAGCAGAGCACCTTTGTTCTGTAGATGCAGAACAGAAAATGCAGCCTTACTTTTGACTTCTCAGGAGAATCTTCTTTTTTCTAGAAGAAAGAAAAGGGCAGCATGTTGCCCACAGCTCTCCTGCTTTCCTTCTGCTTCTCTGCTGCAGAAGCCAGCACACGAGTGGCCACTCCTGGAGTGTGCTTGGCAAGCACCAGAGCACAGATGCCAAACTCTGGAATGCTTTTTCCAGGACTGATGTATGGGACTGTAGCTGTCTGCCTGGCTGGATTTCCTCATGCTGCTGGCTGGCTCCACATTTGGCTGCCAAAACTGCTCAAGGAGTTGCCAGCAGGAGTGGTGTGAGGGTTAGTCTGGTTTGCAGTGCTAGCCTTCAGGATGCTGTGATCTTTCAATTTCCCTTTCGTAAAAGGAAAAAAAGATAAAGAAAAAATATTTTTTGTGTGTGTTTCAGAACAAAATTCTAGAAGCATGTTTTGGGGTTTTTTTTAGAGATTCTTTTTCAGGTGACTTTTGTGGTGGCAGAAGAGAAAGCGCCACATTTATCTGAACTGTTAGAACACAAATGTACAGATTCTGCCCATATTTTTTGAGCAGGCCAAAGATTTACCAAGTTCCTTCGCCAGTTTGCTCACAGCTAAATGGGAGAACCATGTTGCTTTCTGCATTTCTTCAGGAGTGGGTATCTTGAATACTTTTAAGGTGGCAACAGGCCAAACAGCTTCTTTGTATGTTTATAAACAGCCTGTAAGGACAAGTTACATTGTTCATTTTGTGACTAAAGCAGGAATACAAAAGGATACTGAAACAGAGACCTCTGCTTGCGTCTTGAACAAACACACCAGCCCAAATTTCTTCCTGAATGTTTTATATGCATCAGAAAACGGTGTCACTCCATTCCCAATGGGAAGCAGACTAATTTGCACAGACTGTTCCTCAGTCTTTTACCGAAGAATAAAAGTTGGGAAATGCTTCCATCAGTAAAGTTCCTGGAAAAAGAAGGGGAAAAAGATTAAGAAGCAAAAATGCTCAAAAAATAAAGATCAGAGAGTAAGGAAATAGAAAAAAGAGCAGAACCCGGACCAGGGAGGACTGCATTTGGAGAAAAAAAAAAGGTTTAAACGTTGTGGTCTTAAGTGCAAATCACATCACAGGAACATTTCAAAACTTGGGCCTCTAGTGTATGCCCCAGAGACCTTGAACTAGCTCTGGAATGAAGCCACACTTGACAAGTATCAGAGGGAAATGTAAATGGCTGGTGTTTTTTTCCAGAGGCAATGGCAAGAAAAGAACAGCGAAAAGTACAAAAACCCAACCCTACAATTATCTTAGGACTGTGTAAATCTTCATCTAAACCTTCATGCTACTGAGGTTCTTTCTAGGAAAAAGAAAGGATCAAGTGGGATAAACATTCCAGAAATATCTTTCTATTCTTCTTTCTTCTTCTTGTCTGGAGAGGATAAGAAAAATAACTGAACCTCTCATTGATCAAAAAGGTTTAAAATAAGAAAGTGAATTTAAAAAAAAAGGGGGGAGTGTCTTTGGGATGGGCAAGGGATACAATAATGGATTAAAGAATGCAGGAAACTTTAAGGGGTTGTGAGGTGTCTTCATTGCCATGTCTGTGGCTGCGGCCATAAAAAGTGTGTGTGTTTTATTGGGTAAACAGCAATAAACTTCTCATTGGTCTGAGAAGTTCTGCTGGATGGTTCAAAAATTTCCTTATCCAAACCAGACTGGTTTGGAGGGATAGCTCTTCTTGCAGCTCATGTCTATTTCTTGTTACAGTCAAAAACAGGAACCAGAGATGCAAAAAGAAAAAAAAAAAAGCAAATGAAGGGCAACTATAACCATTCTGCTGAGCAGATATATTTACCATATCTCTCCAAGAATTATGGCAAATTGTGAAGAAACTTCTGTAGGACAAATGTCAGTAAAATGCCATCCATCTCCAAGCTGTGAATTCTTCACAAAATCATCAAAAATCTTCACAGAGAGATCAAATACCTTCTCACCTTGATCTGATGTAGGCTCCATAATGAAAAAAATCCAAAATAAAATGTACTAGACTTTTTTAAGGGTAAACTTGAATTTAGCAAGTAATTAATGAGTTCAGAAACAGTATCTTTACAGACTTACAGATTCAGTAATTTAAAATATAAATATGACTACAAAATCAGTCTTGTTCTTTAGTGTTGCATGTACACTGTCATTTTATTAATAGGCAGGCATATAATTTTATGAATTTCAAAATTTTAAATGCATTTCATGGCTCCTGAAGCTGAAAGTTTCTCTTCTTTCTTCCCCTTCTGACTGGGAGGCAAGATCTGCTCCAGAATCAGTGCTAGAATCTTTTCAGCTCACAGGTTTAGAATCAGAGCAAGGCAGAAAAGCCAAATGCTCTCCGAAACAGTAAAGATTTGGGTAGAAAAAAGGGTCTTCATTTGCAACTGGATGTGCCTGGAGAAGGGGAATGGTTGTTTTGTGTGAGCTTGATGAGGAATGGGGTCAAAATCAAAGTGTTTCTCTGAGAGCTTTGGAGGATGCAGTTCAACCTTTTTCCTAAAGTGTGTCCATGAAAGGAACTCATCTGACAGTACTGACCACGGCATTACCAGGCGGATAAAAACACTGGCAGATAAAATTCATTTTGCTTATAATCTATAACAATTATAGGTTCTCTAAGATTTACAAACCATAGCAAGGAGTAGGAATTATAATAAGTAAATATATAGTCTACAAGGGATGTAAGGCTTAGAGATTACAGATAATAAATATGGATCTTTGTGCATAATATGTGCACCTGAGGTGGCTGTCTTCTGCTTCCTGGGTTATTTTTGTTTGGGTTTTTTGCTTTTTTCAAAACAGCTGAACACAGATGGCTGGCTGAGAGAAAGGAGAATTATCTTGCCTTCCCACTTTCATATCTACAATAGGCAGTTGGGAAAAAAAGAGGGAACAAAAAAAGAGAGAGAAAGAAATATGCCAGATGTGGTTTTAGCATGTTAATGTGAAGGAAACTGCAACAAATGTTGACATTTTGGCATTCAGAGCATTGCTTTGACTGGGGTCTAAGTGGTGGAATGTCAACATTCTTCACTTTCTCCTAGTAAAATATTTGCTATAAAATGTAAGTGAAGACCAAAGAGCTTTTTCTGCACATTAGCTTGACAAAACATTTGGATTTGTGTTTATATTGGTTGGCATCACAGGGTTGCCCTTCAAAGAAACCTGCTTTTATTTTCGAATTTCTAATGGAACCTCTAAACATAAAATGTTTTTCTGAGTAATGCAATATTGTCTGACTAATGCTATATTGTCTGACTATGGGAGTAATCTTAAATATAAAGTAAAAAAGTAGTAGCTGAATCTGTAGGAGGCTAATGTGCGAGCAGGTGAAATACGGAATGATAGAGAGCAAAACTTACCTCCCTGTGAGGTTCCAAAAATCACTCAAAACCAGGTAGTGCTCATACAGGACCTACTTCTCCAGCTGCTTATTAATGTTAATGTTAAAAAGGATCAATTTTAAAATTTCCTTTTTTTTCTGCTATTGTAGGAAGCAAATATAACACTTGTTTCTTTTTTGTTTTCATCTTCTAGTATGTGTTTTCAAGACATCGTGAAGCAAAAAAAAGGATTGTTGCAACTAAATTCGTATATTGATAATTATATTTCAGTGACTATAAGAGCTTTCAGTCGGAGTCCCATACACCTGATGTGTGTTTACCCAGCAGGTAGTATGAGGGAGAATTACTACCAGAAAGCAATAATAAGAATGCAGACAAAAATAATTTAGAAAAGCTGAAATTTTCTCAATGATTTTCAGCCTCGCTCCAAGGTATATCTGCCTCCAGAATTAGCTAAGTGTTAAGCTACCAGTGTATTTCTACTTATTCTTTCTTCATCTCTACATCCATTACAGCTTAGCTGAGCCAAATATTTCTCTTTCATGGCCACATTTTATTGGCAAATTAGGCTAAACAGCCTTGTAATGGTGGGAGAAGAAAGTAGTTACTGATTTAGTCAAAACTTAGACCCTTTAAACAAGTCATTATTCAAACCAAAACAATAAAACCAATGTTCCAATTCCTCTTGAAATAAAGTTTATAAAGAAGAAAAATACACTCTGTGAAAGATCTTTTTTTTTTTTTTTTTTTTAGAAAGTAGTATTATTGGCTTATTCATTTACTGACTACAGTCATCTGACTGCAGGATTGGGCTTTTTTTCCATTCCCAAGATACTTCTTACAACATTTGAATGTGCTTAATGTACATGTGTATACATTTTTGTATAAAAATTAGGAATTTGCTGCTGGGGTCTGTTAGTCTGTCTGTTTATTTTACACGTGTATATTTATATGAGAAATATTTTAGTTATTACACTTCACATCAATGAAAAATTAACTTCCCAGTATGTTTTTATACAGTTGATCTTGTATTATTGTTACAGTCAGAGAAGGGGCTGTAAAAATGGCTTTGTTTATGAGCATACCAGTTCCTGTGTGTCTTCAAGTCAGTGGGAAGTTATAGTAATGGCTCTGTAGTTAAGGAATATGTTTTACAGTCTTTGCCCTAGGGACACCAGGACCTATTTTTACAGTTTCTAAAATGCTTTATCTTGAAAGAATTCCAGCTTAGCATAAACCTGTGTTTCAATTTATTAGGAGCACTCCAATCAACAATAAAAGACACTTCAGGCTTTGGGCATCTTGATTCAAAGACAATGAGATTCACTCCATCTGTTAACTGGCCCTAAGCTGTAAAGTCTAGGAGATTATTTTTCTTGCTATGGAGTAGTCAACAAGGCATGTGTGAGACACACTGGACACACACTTCTCCCATTTGCAGACCTTGATTTGAGGCAAAGGAATTGATAAAGAATTCAAATTAAACCAGACAACGCTCAGGTTTAGACAAAAGGCAAAATGAGAGCTGAAATGAGTGCCAGAGAGGGAAGATTTCGCTGCCACTCACAACTGAGTGACAGCTGACCTCTGACCTGGCTCCTGCTTGGGTGCACAGCCTCCAAGGAGTGGAGTCTGAACACATTACATTTCTCATATAAATGTCTTTTTTTACCACAGCAGGTAGCCATTCTGGGCACCCACCTGAGTTAAATTATCAGTTCCTTATAATGGAGCACCTATTGTAGATAAGGGTCATACCTTTCTGAAATTCTTTTATTGTGAGTTTTGTTTTGTCTTTGTTACTGCTCACTTTGCACTCCTTGGAAACAACAGAGATTGGGGGTTTTCTCTTGCGTAATTCTTGGGGTTTGCACATGGGTTTGTTTCTTTCAGAAACTACCATCACATAACTGTTGGACTTAGTAAGCAAAAACTTTAAATACACCCTTTGTTTGAACATGTGGTAGCCTGTGCATGCAACAGGAGCTGCAATGTTTTGAAAATGATCACAAAGCAGAAGTGACATTTTTTTAATGTACAGATATAGACATACAAAGATATATGTGCAGCTCTATTGCTTAAAAATACTGTGTCAGAAATTACAGCTGAAGACCTTTTAAGAGTTGTTAAGCATCCCACATTTTTTTGAACTCACCTACCGAAGGATAGATAGGGTCAGTAATCTGGTCAGATGAATATCTCTTCTAGAGACCACAGTGAAATAATTTTCTCTGTACCTCATCATGCCTTTGGTAGCTCTACCTCACTGTCTGTTTCTAGTCGTGATGCTTGAGGTGAAATAGTTTTCTCAGGTTTCTCTGAATATTCTTTCAGTCTGTAGAGCAGAGATAAAAACCAGGTTGAAATAGATGCTGAAAAAAAATCAACCATGGCAAAATTAAAAGTGGGTGATGTTAGAGCACTTGTGAACAGAGAGACTACAGAATCAAAGGGGGGCAAAAAGGGCAGTGGGGAGAACGGCTCTTTTGATAAAGAAAAATCTAGTTACAAAATTCAACCCCTTACCCCAACCCACCAAGCCAGAAACACACCAGGTCTCAGACCTTACCAGGACACTGTGTCAATACAGTCTCTTCCCTGTCTCCTTGGGGCAGGACTATGTTCTTCAGTATTTCAATTTCCCGTAAAAATATCAGCACAAGCCAGAATACTCAATACGAAATTTCCTTTCCCTAGATCTCATTAATCAGTATTGTAATGACGAAGCGGAAAATCCTTGTAGAGATGAACGATCCCAAATTATTTGGTAACTGACAGAAAGATTTCCGGGATAATCTTAGCATAAGATTCTTATTATTCGCTCAATATTTGTGATACCTCTTCCCAAAGCGTGGCCACTTCATCTCATTCATGAAGCAAATCTCTCAACTGAAAGGGTTTCACTTTGTTCAAAAAATGAGCATCTGTTTATAACCCAAGTGCCCCTTTCTGCATTTATTTAGTTAATTAACAATACCTTCATCTCAGCAAGTGAAAATCCCTCATTTTGGTAACTCTCCCCCAACATGTTCCCCTATGAAAAGTCTGTTCCACAAAGCCCTTTACAAACCAGTCTAGCATATTTGGGGTAAACCTCACCAACACCTTCTATTTAAACCTGCTGTGTGAAATAGCTGCTCCAAGGCTCTTCTACCTGCTTAATTTTCCTTTGCCAAGGGCTCATTCCTTCAGAAAAGGTGATAAAATACCAGTAATGGGGGACTTTAATGGTAAATTTTCAAAGGGTTCAAATTCAGATAATAGAATGTTAGGCAGTACTAAAGTGAAACTCTATTTGGGATCCTGCATTCCTACCTCCTGTCACCCATGCACCGCCACAGAATTAATTGGTTCTGTTATTTTTTTTTTCTCATGACAGCTCTGAATCTCAGGAGGAATAGAAGATAATGTTTCTTTGGAAATACAATACTAGGAAAAATTTTTCAACTGAAAGGGCTGGAACAGCACTGGAACAGGTTGCCCAGGGCAGTGGTGGAGTCACCATCCCTGGAGAGATTTAAGACATGTAGATGTGGCACCTGGGGACATTTGTGGCGGACTTGGCAGTGCTGGGTTAATGTTGGACTTGATGATCTCAAGGGTCTTTTCCACCCCAAACATTCCTGTGATTCTATGATTCTAATTTTAGCTGTAAGAGGAGCAGTGCTTTTGCCTTGAAAAAATGTCATCTTTAAAAGCCCTGTGGCTGACAGCTGATTTCTGCTCCTTTTCCCATATCCGCCACACCCCAGTCTGGAGCAGGAACAGCCTTCCCAGAGCACTCTGTGATGAAGCAGAGGGTTACTGAACAGGTGATTTGAAGGGCTCCAACATGCCCTTTATAAAGCTCTGCAGTGTGACTTGAACCTTTATAATCTCACAGCTGCTGTGACCTACACAGGGCTCTTGAGAATTTTGGTACAGGTAATTTGAAAATGGGAAGTCAAGATTATGATGAAGAATAGACATTTCCAGTCCATAAATTCTGGAGGAATTTTTTATCTACTCATGTGTCATTTTCTCCAGACAGAATGAGAGGACTGTGCTCAATACAGGTGCAGTAAAGGGGAATTACATCAAAGCTGAACAGAATGAGAAGCAAAAGTCCAGAAGTATTATTAGGCACCAGAAGATGAAGGGAAAAAAACCCCAACAAATTCCCCATGACAAGAATTATATTTAATTGAGACCATGATTTTCTTGCCTTTGTTACAAAATTTTTGCATGAAATAATCTGCCAAATTACAGTTATTTCTAGTTTAACACAGTGGGCATCTACCACTTCATGACTGTCCCACTCAGAGAAACAACAGTAAGGAAGAAAAGGAGCACAGCACTAAAGCTTTTCCAAATTAAACTCTTGTCCCTCTTGTCCATACATATTTTACAGCCCTAAAAATTAAAGTTTGTAAATGAGATGTATTTTTATGCAATTGCATAAAATTATGCCACTTCAAATTTTACCTGCACATAGAAAGTGGTCTTGTAAAATTCCCCCAGAACCCACTAAGAATCCTCCAGGATATTATCTTTTTTTAATTTGAGGTGGTGTGGTTGAAGTTATTATTGTCAGGAAGCTAAAGGGAAAACATGTTCACTACACGTAAAACTGCTTATATCATGCTTTGGAATCTGAAGAGAGAACGTGCTGAGGGCCCCACAAAAAAAGTTGTCAAACTAAATGAAATGCTGCCCTCTTCTGATTTAATTTGGTCTAGAAGTAGCTGCACTTGCAATGAAGGGAGATAGAAAGACTAAACTGACTTTAAAATGGGCCTTGACAAGGGGATGGACCCTCTACAGCAGCTGTTCAGTGGGGAATCTCCATAATTTCTGTGTGGCAAATAATGTTCCACATCAAGTGATATGGAGAGGCTGAATAAAAGCAACTTGCACTGTATCTTCGTGCAAGATACACAGCTGACAGCTTCCATTTTCAGGCTGAATTTTTATTACTGTTCTACTGGTCCCATATGACCTTTTCTGACCAGCAGCTCTTTCCACCACATGAACTCCTGTGGCTGATTAGGTGACTTAATAACAGAGACGTGACAATTAAAAAGGAAGTGAAGGGCAGCTCTAAATCAAAGAAGAAAAAAAAAAGCTTACTACAGGAATCTGTGTGGGCTTAGTAGCTTTTAGCAAAATTCCAGTTTCCACCAGTATTCCTGTCATGTCCATTCCAAGCACATTCTCATTTTCCTCTGGCAGGAACAATGGAAGCAGCTTTTTTTACAAAAGTAACACTCCATGGTTCACACGCTTATTTTAATATAAATTATATAATGTCAGTTTAAAGCAGATAAAGTAGTTGCATAGCACCAACATAGTATTGTCTTCAAATCTTAAAACTCCGTTTTCTCTAATACACAAGGTCTAGTCTAGAAATTATCGCCTATATCCTTTAATATCCCTTATATGTCTTTATATGTTACGTGCTTATAATGTTTATTTTCTGTTTTACTTTATTGGACGCGTAGCGGTCATCGGTTCCTCAGGGAACAGGTCCTGGCAGGTAGAGGCGTGTCCCACACAATTCCCCGCGGCAGGGAGGGATGGAGCGGGGTCACACCGAGCTCGGAGCAGAGGCTCGCCCGTCCCGCTTCCCGGTCGATCCCGGCGGGGTGACGGAAGGAGGGCACAAGGACGTGGCGGAGCGGACCAGGATCTGGCGGAGCGCAGGGTTGTACACAGCTGCCAGGACCTGCCCAGGGCCTGCTGCGCGCGCGCGCGCGTCCGGCCTTCCTCAACCTGCTCCTCATCGTTCTCCTGCTGGCTTTCCTCCTTTTCCGCCTTTTCCTGCTCCTGCCCCTTCCTCGCCGCGGTCATGGGGAAGCTGAACGTGGTGATGCTGCGGTACCTGTCCCGGGAGCACTTCAGGGTGCTGACCGCGGTGAGCGGGCGCGGGCAGCGGGACCGGG
>JACAXG010000486.1:28292-75694 GCA_018881555.1 Amblyornis subalaris
GAGGCTCCCAGGGTGCTGGTGCTGCCGTGCCTGCCAAGGGAGCTGTGCAGGGGCAGATGCCAAGGTGCAGCAGCTGTGTTGGTTCTGCAGTGTCACAATGGCCCCTTGGTTCCATGAGGTTCCATAGAATTGCAGTAGTGTACTTGGTTCCATGAGGCCCCATGTTTTACCAACAGACCCTTGGTTCCATGAGGTTCTTTGGTTTCACGATGGACTCCTTGGATCCACAGTGGTACAATACTCCCTTGGTTCCAGGGGGCCCCACAGTGTCACAATGGTCTCCTTGATTCCATGAGCTCCCCCAGTGTCAATATGGCCCCTTGGTTCCATCGGGTTCAGTTGTGTCACAATGGCCCCTTGCTTCCATGAGTTTCCTTAGTGTCACGATGGCCCCTTGGTTCCATGATGCTCTGCTGTGTCACAATGGATCTATAATTCCATGAGCCCCAGCAGTGTCAAAATGGCTCTTTGGTTCTGTGAGCTTCTCTAATGTCAGCAATGGTTTCTTTGGTTCCAACAAGGCCCYGCTGTGTAAGAATGCACCCTTGGTTCCCTGAGGATCTGGAGAGTCACCATGGACTCCTTGGTTCCATGAGGCCTTGCTGTGCCACAGTGGCCCCTTGGCTCCATGTGGTACTGCTGTTTCATAATGGTTTCTTGGTTCCATGAGGCCTTGCTCTTTAAAAATGGACTTTTTGTTCCGTAAGATTCCATAATGTCAGCAATGCTCTACTTAGTTCCAGAGTGTTAAAATGGACCCTTGGATCCATGAGGTTTTTCAGTGTCACAAAGGGCTCTTGGTTCCATGAAGCCCTGCTCTATCACAATGGACCCTTTGTTCCATGAGGCCCCAGAGTTTCACAATGGTCTTGATCCCATGAGGCCCCACTGTGTCACAATGGACTTTTGGTTCCATGAGCTTCCGTAGTGTCACAATGGCTCCTTGCTTCCGTGAGGTTCCATTGCCTAACAGGGTCACTTTGATTCCGTGAGGTTCTGCAGTGTCACAATGGCCCCTTAGTCCCATGAGGTTCCGTAGTGTCACCATGGTCTCCTTGGCTCCACAGTGTAACAATGGACCATTGGTTCCATGCGGCCTTGATGTGTCACAATGGCCTCTTGGTTCTATGAGCTTCTCTAATGTCAACGATGCTTTCTTTGGTTCCAACAAGGCCCTGCTGTGTAACGATTCTTGCTTGGTTCCACGAGGATCTGGAGTGTCCCAATGGACTCCTTTGTTCCATGGCCCCCACAGTGTCACAAGGGACCCTTGGTTCCATGTGGTTCTGGAGTGTCACAATGGACCTTGAGTTCCATGAAGTTCCACAGAGTAACATGATCACCTTGATTCCATGAGGTTCCAGAGTGTCACAATAGATTCCTTGGTTCTGYGAGGCCCTGCTSTGTCAAAATGAACCCATGGTTCCATGAGGTTCTGTAGTGTCACC
Organism: Amblyornis subalaris; assembly: GCA_018881555.1. Taxonomy (NCBI): domain Eukaryota; kingdom Metazoa; phylum Chordata; class Aves; order Passeriformes; family Ptilonorhynchidae; genus Amblyornis; species Amblyornis subalaris. The sequence continues at coordinate 29,741 of JACAXG010000486.1, forward strand.
ATGGTCTCCTTGGATCCACATTGTCACAATCGACAATTGGTTTCATTTGGCCCCACAGTGTCACAATGGATATTTGGTTCCATGAGGCCCCAAAGTGTCACAATGGCCGCTTTGTTCTTTGAGGTTCCATGAGGCCCTGCTGTATAAAGATGGACTTTTGGTTCCATGAGCTTTCATACTGTCAGCAATGGTCTCCTTCATTCCGTAGTGTCATAATGGCCCCTTGACTTCATTAGGGTCCATCAATTCTCAATGGACTCCTTGGTTCTGTACCCCACAGTGTCACAATGCACCCAAGGTTCCATGAGGTTTTGTAGTGTCACCATGGTCTCCTTGGACCCACAGTGTAACAATGGCCCCTTGGTTCCATGAGGCTCCATGGTGTCACAATGGAGTCTTGGTTCCATGGTGCCCGACAGTATCAGAATGGCCTCTTGGTTCCATGAGGCCCCACACTGTCACAATGACCCCTTGATTGCACAAGGCCCTTCAGTGCCACACTGGCCCCTTGGTTCTACGAGGCCCCACAGTGTCCCAATGGCCCCTTGGTTCTACGAGGCCCCACAGTGTCCCAATGGCCCCTTGGTTCCATGGTGCCCTGCAGTGTCACAATGGACCCTTCTTTCCATGGGGCCCCACAGTGTCACAGTGGTCTCCTTGATTCCACGAGGCCCCAAAGTGACACAATTGCCCTGTTGTTCCATGAGGCCCTGCAGTGTCACAATGGACCCTTCTTTCCATGGGGCCCCAGAGTGTCACAGTGGTCTCCTTGATTCCACGAGGCCCCAAAGTGACACAATTGCCCTGTTGTTCCATGAGGCCCTGCAGTGTCACAATGGCCCCTTGGTTGCCCTGCAGTGTCAGTTGGCCCCTGCCAAGAGAGGGCACCCATGGAGGGTAGCACAGGTAAAACAGGGCACCCATGGAGGGTAGCAAAGGGAAAGCTGGGAAGGGGTCCCRGCAAAAGGGATGACGATCCCAAAATACCCCCGGAGAGTCCCCTGGGGAGAATGCTGAGGCTTTGGGATCATTTACGCATTCCCCCAAAGGTAACAAAGGAGATAATGGTGAAATATTGTTGTTTTGTGTGGCCAGAGTATGATTTGCCAAAGGGATTTAAGTAGCCAGTTTATGGAACGGATAGACCTTGTCTTTGTCGGGTTATGTGGTTTTATTTAGAGGAGAATTGGAAAGGATTGATTGAAAAGGAATGTGGAAGAATATGGTTAAGGCAAGTAACAGGAGGAATGGAAAAATGGTGAGGATTGGGATGTGTTTCAGCACCTTCCACCGTCTTGTCCTCCAATTTTGCCAGCTGACCCAGGGCCAGGTGCAGGTCCCCTGTATCCTCAACATCCAGAGCAGGGGAATCAGGGAAATACTGTTCCTACGCCCCCCCCGAGGATAATGACAATGGGGGGGGGGGGGAGGACAGGATATGGTATCCCCCTCTAGAACCAGAAGGGGAACCCAGTATAAGAAATCAGGAGTCCCTGGGACCCACGAGACAGGGTCCAGCAGATGCCACTGCGCCCGGTTCCCTTGGGGGCCAAGAAGGGGGCTTTGGGTTTGTAATTGTACCACTTACTACCCAGGATAGAAGGGGGCTGAAAAAGCAGTTACCCCCATATTTGGTTGATCCTATAGGGGTAGGGAAAAAGATAGAGGAATATTTGGGAAATGCAGATTATATGTGGAAGGATTGGGATTTTCTTTTAGGAATTTTGTTTGGGTCATGAGAGGAATTAATGATTTTGCAGAAAGCTCGACAGCTGTGGGAGGACGAGCACCCACAGGCAGCAGGGGGGGCTGGACACAATGCACCTCCTCTGGATGATGCAATTCCCCAGGCAGATCCTCAGCGGTGCCCAAATAATCAGGCCAGTCTGGCTCGCCTCCGAGATGACCATGCAGATTTAATTAGAGCAATCCAATCGGCGGCTCCCAGAACTAACGATGCAGCCAAGGCTGTGTGCTTAGAACAAGAAAAGCATGAAAGCCCCTCTCACTGGCTGGAGGGGATCAGAGATGCCCTGTGGAAGCACGGGGGGATGGATCCTGAGGGGCCAATCTTTGATGCAGTGCTGAAGGTGCAATTTGTTGCTGAATCCTGGCCTGATGTAAGGAAAGGACTCCAGAAAGATGGGGAGTGGCAGAATAAGCCTCGGGATGAATTGGTTAGAAAGGCACAGCAAGTGTGTGTGAGAAGGGATGAAGAAAAGGCTGAGATAAAGGCAAAGGTGATGGCAGAGTTTTCACAGCCCCGGAGAGATAAACCCCAGGGTTCAAGGGGGGCCCCAGGACAGAGGGGCCAGGGTCGGGCACAAGGAGGTGGCAAAGGCATTCCCTCCTCGGCAGGGGAGAGCCGAGCCAAAGAGCGGCTGGGAAGGAATCAGGGTTCCATGTGCAGGGCAGAGGGACACTGGAAGCGAGTCTGTCTGCAGGGACAGGTGGATCCTCAGGAGGAGGAAGTCCAGCAGTTCATGGCGATGGATAGTTAGGGGTGTCAGGAGCTCCCATTATATCAAGGACCCACCACACTGGAGCCCTTGAGAACATTTAGGGTGGGCTTGGAGCGAGAGGAGGCGTTTCCTGGTAGACACAGGGGCCTCTCCATCCACTTTGAATTTTATCCCTAAGGGGGGAAAATTGTCAAAAACTTCTTTGATTATTCAGGGGGTAAGCGGCAAAGATGAGCTCGTGCGTTTTATTCAACCACTATKAGTAGATGTGGGGGATRGGTTTGAAATGCAWGAATTTCTGTTTGTTCCTAACTGTGATTGTAATTTACTGGGAAGRGATTTGATGGCTAMATTGGGAATGCAAATTAATATTGTAAAAGCTGATACAGAGGCTAACACTGTTGTAACTTTGTGTAAAATGTCTGAGAAGGCCTGTGCTGAAGTGAACCCAGAAGTGTGGGCAGCCCCAGGGAAATACAAGAAATTAGATATGGAGACTCTGCAAATTGCTTTGAAGCAACCGGAACAAGTGGTGTCTAAAAGCAATACTCTCTTTTCAAGAGAGGGAAGAAAGGGGTTACAGCCTGTTATTGAGCCCCTGTTAAAAGCAGGTTTGGTTCTGGTGGTTTTTTTGGTTTTATTTGGAGCCATGTATGTCTGTCTCCCTATAATACTCCTATCCTGCCAGTTAAGCAACTGAATGAATGGACACCAGAAGGAAAGCAGAATTGTGAAGTGTTAAAAAGCAGATTAACTGAAGCTTCTGCCCTATCCCTTCCAGACAGGGAAAAAGAATTTGAATTGTATGGGTGAGGGGGTGGCCTCCTCATCTGCAGAATTGTGCAACCACAGCTTTAATGGTAACTAAAGTCGAAAAACTGAGAATAGGAGAATCTCTTACTGTTAAAGTCTCACATGAAGTTAAAGTTTTGTTAACAGAAAAAGCCTCTAAGTGGATTGTGGATGCTGAAAAGCTTTCAGCAGAGAAATTCTCTAGCGTTTTGCATCCCGTGAGAAGCTGTCCTTTCCCACAGAAGCTATGAAAAACAGCGAAGATGTTTCTCTAACGCAACTTCTTATCCTGCACCTGTGAACTTGTTATTATACTGAATGTAGAAATATTTGGAATAAGGCATTGTAGCACCTTAGCCAATCACCCTGAGAGGTGGATGGCCAAAGGACCAATGACCTTATGACATTAAAGCACATTAAGGTATAAAACAGCTCTTTATATTAATAAATAAATCCACTTTTCACCGACTCTTGGATCGTGCCTATGTCGTGATTTGGCTCTGACCCTGATACAACAGCGATGTGGATGACCAGTGCTCAGTTATTACAGTATAAAACTTGTTTAATGAATCAAGAGGATTTAGAATTGAAAAGCTGGGTAGGGTTTAACCCAGCTTCCTGTTTGAAGGGCCCTGAAGAGAAGCAGGGAGGGGCAGGAAGAAACCCAGGACTGCATTGAAGTGGTAAATCTCCAGACCTGGGCCAGGAAAGATTTACGAGACATTCCCTGGCCCAGGGGAGAAAATGTTCACTGCTGAGTCTTCTAGGCTAGTAGAAGCCAAAGGAGTTAAAAGATATGCTGTTATTAAGGAAAGGGAATTAGACAAAGGTCAGGTTACTGCCTGCATGGTCAGCTCAAGACAGCAGCAGAGCTGTGTGCGCTGGTGAGAGCCTGTGAATTACACCAGGGAAAAGTAGTGACCATTTTTACTGATTTTAAGTGTGCATGTGGAGTGGTACATGCATTTGGACAACTGTGGGAGGCCTGTTGGAGGTGTTGAATTTACCAAAAGGGGTGGCAATAACACACATTAGAGGACATCAGGCAGGGTGCTCAGAGGAGGCAAAAAGTCATGAACCAGCAAATGAAGAGGCTCGGAAAGCAGCACTTTTGCCAGAAACCTCTAAGATCCTCCCCTTGCTCTCGGTAGTCCCACCGCTTCCAGAGAAACTGTCTTTTCCACCAGAGGAGCTTGAGATAATTAAAAAAAAAAATAGTGGAGCAGAGGAAAGAGGGGATAACTGGTTTACAAGGAATGGTAAACAATGGATACCAAAAACTTTGGCCCTACAAACATTAAAATGACTCCATGAAGGGAGTCACTGGGGTTCTGGAGGATTGGCAGAAGCCTTCCTCAAGATGTGTGCTGCTGGGGGTCTTTTTGTTCTGGCAAAACGAGCTGTTGGATGTTGCTTGATTTGTGCTAAAGCCAATAGCCAAGTTACAAAGAAACTTGCCAGGGGAGGGAGGCCTTGGGCTGTRCATCCCTTCCAAAGATGCCAGGTGGATTTTACTGAAATGCCCTGAGTGGGGAGGTTTAAATATCTTCTGGTAATAGTATGTCAGCTAACAGGGTGGCCAGAAGCATTTCCAACTGTTTCAGCAAATACAGGATCAGTTATTAAAGTACTTTTGGAACAAATAATTCTGAGGTATAGGATTGTGGAACCAATAGACGAAGATAGGGGAACTCATTTTACAGGAAAGATCCTTGAAGGGGTTATGGCTGCTTTAGGAATACAATGGAACCTCCAAACCCCCTGGCACCCCCAGAGCTCGAGTTGGGTAGAAAGAATGAATGGAGAAATAAAGAAACACCTTTTGAAGCTGGTAATAGAAACTAAGATGCCATGGATACGACTTTTGCCGTTGGCTTTGGCAAGAATAAGGGCCAGACCCAGAGAAGATACTCAGTTTTGAATTAATGTTTGGAGTTCCTTACACTGGTAATTCTCAACCTAGTGTGGGGGTGGAGATAAGTGATGTATATTTGAAACAATATGTGGCCAGGATACTGTCGCTTGTGAAATTTCTTGGACAGGAAGCTCAGCTGGCACAGACCCTGCCTTTGGACTTTGCTGTTCACAACATCCAAGCAGGAGATTGGGTCCTGGTTAGGGAATGGAAGGAAGCACCAGTGATGAGGAAGTGGCATGGACCTTTCCAAGTGTTACTGAGCACAGAAACAGCCTCTGGACAGCTGAACATGGGTGGACCCCTCACACTTGGGTCAAAGTCTCTAAAGCCCCAGAGATTTGGACATCTCGGCCGGAGGAGAAGGAGGGGAGGCCGCGACTGACACTGCGCAGGAGGGGACTGGAGCAGCAGCCAGGGCTCGACATTGGTGCAAGCCCCTGGGCCTGCCCACAGCTCGTCTGCTGCCATGGTCTGTGTGGGCATCCCTGTTACAGGTTAGAGAAATGGAAATTCCTTTTCTTTTCCCCATATAGCAGGGAGGATGTGTTGGTGGGGAGGGGCTGGCCGGGAACTAATTGGTGATACTTGAGAACAAAGAAAGTTGCCTATCCACCCTGCATTCCACGCTAATCACCCGTAATGGGCGATACTTGAGGACAAAAGAGATTGCCTGTGCTGGGAATGTTGGCAGGGGGCTTGTTTCCCCGGAGGCTGCATCTTATCATCGCGAGAGGGGAGGGGACCTTTTTCGAGACTTTGGGGGGGTGGGTGGGGAGGCTCGCTCTTCTTCTCTGCTCGGTGTTCGGTGAGCACAGTTGTGTCTGCAGTGGAGTGCCGATTTTGCTCCAGGAACACTGCTACACTGCGACATCTCTGCCCGTGCGCTCCAGAGCACGGATACACTGTGACGTCTCCGCAGGGGTCCAGCCGCAGCACAGGGTACAAAGTTACGCTGTAACTGTCACCGCCTGGAGCTGCTCGCCTCTGCCATCTCTGGCACCAGCCTGGGTTTCTGCTTCACGTGGGTCGGTGCCGGCGTCTGCTCGTCTCTGCTGTTCCTGCCTTCTGCTGGCCCCTCGGTGGGTGGTACCGAGGTCCATCGCTCCCCAGTCAATCCTGCCTGCGCTGCTCGCTGCTCGCTGCCGAGGTTGGTGCTGAGCCGAGCTGCTGCCCCGTGGGCTCGCACTGGGAGCGATCTCCCCTCTCCCTCTCCCTCTCGCCGGAGCCGCCATTGCCATGTGGAGAGGTCGCTGCTCTCGCGCCACAGCGCCCCCTGCAGCCGCGGGGGAGTCACCGCAGCCTCTCTGCCCCAACAGGGAATCAGCCAACGACAGAGAACAGACTGTGACTGGGGTTGTCTGTTCTCTTCTTGTTGCCATTTCTCTGTCCTGTTATATATATGCAGATATATAATCCTAGCAAAGAACTGTTATTCTTTTTACCACATCTTTGCCTGAGAGCCCCATAATTTCAAGGGTATAGTAATTCGGAGGAGGGAGGGGGGGTCATCTTCTATCCCAGGAAGGTTTCCCGCCTTCCTTGACAGACGCCTGTCTTTCAAACGAGGGCACATTGTCAATGCATTTTTCTCTGTTCCTTTGGCAGCAGAGGGCAGGCCACAGTTCGCTTTCACCTGGAGGGGTGTGCAATACACCTGGAACTGACTGCCCCAAGGGTGGAAGCACAGTCCCACCATTTGCCATGGACTGATCCAGGCTGCACTGGAAAAGGGTGAGGCTACAGAACACCTGCAGTACATTGATGACATCATCATATGGGGGAAAACAGCAGAAGAAGTTTTTGAGAAAGGAGAGAAGATTATCCAGGTTCTCCTGGAGTTTGGTTTTGCCATTAAATGAAGAAAGGATTAGGGACCTGCATAAGAAATTCAGTTTCTAGGTGTAAAATGGCAGGATGGACATGGCCACATTCCAACTGAGGTGATTGACAAGACAGCAGCTATGTCCCCACCAACCAACAAAAAGGAAATGCAGGCTTTCCTAGGAGCCGTGGACTTTTGGAGAATGCACATCCCAGAGTACAGCACCATTGTAAGCCCTCTCTACCTTGTAACACGGAAGAACAACGATTTCCTGTGGGGCCCTGAACAACAGCAGGCTTTTGAACAGATCAAACAGGAGATTGCCCATGCAGTAGCCCTTGGGCCAGTCAGAACAGGGCAGGATGTTAAGAATGTGCTCTACACCACAACTGGCTAGAATGGTCCTTCCTGGAGCCTCTGGCAGAAGGCACCTGGCAAAACCCGAGGATGACCTCTGTTTCTGGAGTCGGGGATAGAAGGGATCTGGGGCCAGCTACACCCCAACTGAGAAGGAGATTCTTGCTGCCTATGAAGGGGTTTGAGCTGCCTCAGAAGTGATTGGCACCAAAGCACAGCTGCTTCTGGCACCCCGACTACCCGTGCTGGGTTGGATGTTCAAAGCGAAGGTCTCTTCAACACATCATGCCACYGATGCCACGTGGAGCAAGTGGGTCGCTCTGATCACACAGCAAGCCCACACAGGAAGTCCTAATCACCCTGGGATACTGGAAATCATCACAAACTGGCCCGAAGGTGAGAGCTCTGGGCTTTCTTCTGAAGAAGATGATGAGCAGGTGACACTCAGCTGTGCTGAGGAGGCACAGCCATATAACCAGCTACCAGAGAGTGAAAGGCGATACGCCCTCTTCACTGATGGTTCCTGCCAGATTGTAGGGACAAACAGGAAATGGAAGGGTGCTGTATGGAGCCCCACACAACGAGTTGCACAAGCTACCGAGGGACAAGATAGATCGAGTCAGGTTGCAGAGCTTAAAGCCGTCCAGCTCGCTTTGGATATCGCCAAGCGAGAGAAGTGGCCAAGACTTTATCTCTACACCAACTCGTGGATGGTAGCCAATGCTCTGTGGGGATGGCTGAATCGATGGAAAAAGGCCAACTGGCAGCGCAGGGGGAAACCTATCTGGGCTGCTGAGACATGGCAAGACACTGCTGCTCAGGCTGAGAAGCTGACCGTGAAGGTCCATCACGTGGCTGCCCATGTACCCAAGAGTTGGGCTAATGAAGAGCATCAGAACAATGAGCAGGTGGATCGAGCTGCCAGGATTAAAGTATCACAGGTGGATCTGGACTGGCAGCACAAAGAAGAATTGTTCCCAGCTCATTGGGCCCATGATGCCTCTGGTCATCAGGGMAGAGATGCGACATACCGATGGGCTCGTGACCGAGGGGTGGACTTAACCATGGACAGTATCTCACAAGTCATCCACAACTGCGAGACGTGTGCTGCAATCAAGCAGGCCAAGCGGGTGAAGCCTCTATGGTATGGTGGATGGTGGTCAAAATACAGGTATGGGGAAGCCTGGCAAATTGACTACATCATCCTTCCCCAAACCCGCCAAGSAAAGCGCTGTGCTGACCATGGTGGAAGTGACCACTGGATGGTTGGAAACCTACCCTGTGCCTCATGCCACTGCCCGGAACACCATCCTGGGCCTTGAAAAGCAAGTCCTGTGGAGACATGGTACCCCCGAGAGAATTGAGTCAGACAAGGGGACTCAGTTCAAGAACAGCCTTATGGACAGCTGGGCTAGAGACCACAGGATTGAATGGGTGTACCATATCGCCTATCATGCACTGGCTGCAGGAAAGGTTGAACGGTGCAATGGAATGCTTAAAACCACCTTGAAGGCACTGGGTGGAGGGACTCTCAAAAAGTTGGAACAGCACTTGGCAAAGGCCACCTGGTTGGTCAACACCCAAGGCTCTGTTAGTCGAGCTGGCCCTGCCCAGTCAGGACACTTGCACACCGTAGATGGTGATAAAGTCCCTGTGCTACACATCAGAGGCATGTCAGGAAAGACTGTTTGGATTAGTCCCACCCCAGGCAAAGGCAAACCCATGTGTGCGATTGTTTTTGCTCAAGGACCTTGTTACACATGGTGGGTAATGCAGAAAGACGGGGAAACCCGATGTGTACCTCAAGGGGACTTAATTTTGAGTGAGCACTGTCTGTGATGTTAATTCCAGCAATATGTGGGTGGTATAGAATAAGGGGTGGGTAATGTCCTGGGTTAACAAAAAAGGATGTAATAATTCCTTGATAAACTGGGTCGTTCACAGTAGCTGGTTACACACCTGGTCCCTGAGGCTGTGGCTGAGGAGAGGCAGATCATGTGAGGTGGGGTAGTGTTTCTTATCTCAGCTGCGATAACTTCCCTGGGCAGCAGCAAGCACCACCCAYCCTGAGTGGATTATCCCTGCTAATGGCTCATTACCGAACTGGATAAGCACCAACAAACAGAACTCCAGAAACATCTCATTCCATTGTGGAAATCCCCACCCCACGGGGAGGTACCAGCTAAGAAACACCACATAAAAAGAGGCTCAGGGACTGAGAGAGACCACCACTGGACACCCAGAGGACCAGACCTTCACCACTGGACACCCAGACCACTGGACACCCAAACCACTGGACACCCAGGCGACTAGAACTTTCTGCACCACTGGACACCCAGACCACTGGACACCCAGTGGACCATAGAGTACCCAGCAGAAGAGGTGAACCTCCCACAGTTTCAGACCTTCTACAGGACTGCTGTTTTCAACCACCATTTCAACAGGACTGCAACCACTGCCAGGTTGTACCATGACTGTTGGTTTAAGCTGGTGTTTCTGTATTACTGCATTTATTTTAACCTTTCTATTAAAATTGTAACTCTGACCTAAATCTCTCTCGAGGTATTTGTGTGGGGTTAATTTCCCCTGCTGGTTTACAGTCAAACCAGCACAGTATGTTTGTTTGTGTGGGGGGGTATTTGTGTGTGAATGTATGTGTGTCTATGTTTGTGTGTCTGTGTCTGTATGCTTTTGTGTGTGTGCATGTGTGTGTCTGTGTGTGTATGTTTGTGTGTATGCGTGTGTCTGTATATGTGTGGTTTTGTGTGTGTGTGTTTTGCATTTGTGTGTTTGTTTATGTGTGTATGTCTTCAAGGTGGTGTGTGGCTTTTTGTGTGTGTGTGTGTTGGTGTGTGTTTTTGTGTGTATGTGTGTATGTTTGTGTTTGTAAGTGTGTTTGTGTGTGCCTGTGTGTGTGTCTGTCTGTGTTCATGTCTGTGTGTGTTTCTGTGTTTGTGTGCACGTATATTTGTGTGAGTGCATGTGTTTGTGTGCATGTGTATGTTTACATGTATGTCTGTATAATATTGTATGTGTGTGTATTTGTGTGCATGTGTTTATGTGTGTGTCTGTTTTCGTTTGTGTGTGTTTGTGTATGTGTGTTTATCTGTATATGTGTATATTTGTGCATGTGTATGTGTGTATGTCTCTGTGCATGTGTGTGTGTATGTGCATGTCTGTATCTGTGTGTTTGTGTGTATGTGTATTTCTGTGTGTGTTTTGTTTGTGTGTGTCTGTGTATGTGTTTGTGTATAAGGCGGTGTGTGTGGTTTTGTGTTTGTATTTCTCTGTGTGTGTGTTTGTGTGTGCTTTTGTGTGTGTGTGTCTGCATGTGTGTATGCATGTGCATGTTTGTGTATTTGTACTTGTTTATGTATATGTGTATTTTTGCGTGTGTGTGTATGTCTGTGTATATGTGTGTATGTATGTGTGTGTGTTTRTGTGTGTGTGTTTATGTGTGTGTGTGTGTCTATTTCTGTGTGTATTTCTGTGCCTCTGTGTGTGTGTGTTTGTGTCTGTTTTAGTTTCTCTGTGTGGCTATGTGTGTGGGTATCTGTGGGTCTGTACGTGTGTGTATTTGTGTGTGTGTGTGTCTGTGTGTGTATGTGTGTCTGTGTGTGTACATCTGTGTGTCTGTATATGTGTTTGTGTATTTGTGCATGTGTTTAAGGCAGTGTGTATGGTTTTGTGTGTATATTTGTGTGAGTTTGTGTGTGTTTGAGTTTGTGTGCATGTCTGTGTGTGTCTGTGTATGTCTATGTGTGCATGTATGACTGTGTGTGTGTCTGTATTTGTGTGTTTGTCTATGTATGTGTGTTTGTGTGTGTGTGTGCATTTGTTTGGGGGTGGTTTTGTGTTTATGTGTGTGTGTAGGTGTGTGTGTGTTTAAGGAGGTGTGTATGTTTTTGTGTGTGTATGTGTGTATGTTTACATTTGTGTGTTTGTGTAGATATGTGTATGTAAGGGGGTGTGTGTGGTTTTGTGTGTATATGTATTTTTGTGTATATGTGTGTATTTGTGGTTTTGTGTGTCTGTCTGTGTGCTTATATGTGTGTGTTTCTCTGTGTATTTGTGTATGTTTATGTTTGTGTGTATGTGTTTGTGTGTGTATGAGTGTTTGACTTTGTGTGTATGTGTATGTGTTTGTTTGCATGTGTTCTTGTGTGTTTGTGTTTGTATGCGTATGTCCCTGTAGGGGTGGCGACGACACACGCACACAGACCGTGCCTCCGACAAGGGCATAAAAGCATTTATTATACAAAGCAGCCTCTCTTTATACACTTTTGTATGTTATCATTGATGTTACATAGTCATTGGCTGCTAAATTACTACAATAGATTCATTGGCTATCATTAACTACAATATATTACCATTGGACACCTACAGGGTAAGCATTTAAGCTTTCAGAAAAATAACAGGTGCAGATATGTTGCTGTTTTTCTCCTATTGTTTAGATTTCTTGTTTCTATTGATACTACATTTTCATGGGTAAAAGCTAGTTGTTTTTCTTCTCATGGGCTTTTCTCACAACTAGAAGCTAACCATCTCCGAATTAATATCTGTGAAGCCTTCAGACTAGCCATAGGCCTCAACATGCGTATGTCTCTGTTTGTGTGTATGTCTGTGTGTATGTCTATGTGTATTTCTGTATGTATATGTGTGTCTGTGTATGTGTGCATATGTTTGTGTGTGTGTATATTTGTGTGTGTATTTGTATATTTGTGTGTTTAGTGCATGTGTGTGCATGTGTGTGTCTGTATATTTGTGTATGTGTGTGTGTCTTTATGTGCACGTGTGTGTATGTGTGTGGTCTGTGTTTTTGTGTATGTGTGTATGTGTGTGTGTCTGTATATGTGTGTTTGTATTTCAGTATTTGTGTTTTGGTGTTTATGTGTGTGTAGTGGTGTGTGTGTAAGGGGGTGTGTATGTGTTTGTGTGTATGTTTGTATATGTGTGGTTTTGTGAGTTTTTGTGTGTCTGTATATCTGTATTTGTGTGTATGTGTGTGTCTGTATATCTGTATTTGTGTGTATGTGTGTGTCTGGTTTTGTGTTTGTGTGTGTATGTGTGCATGTGTTTGTGTGTGGTTTTGATTGTGTGTGTATGTGTGTATGTGTTTGAATTTGTGTGTGTATCTGCATATATGTGTGTGTGTGTGTTTGTGTGCATGTGTTTGTGTGTTCATTTGTGTGTGTCTGTGTCTTTATGTGTGTGCATGTGTTTGTGTGTGTATTTGTCTTTGTGTGAGTGTATGTGTGTGTGTGCATGTTTGTCTTTAATTTTGGGGTTTTGTGTCTGTATATGTGTGTGTGTGTATGTGTGTGTCTGTATTTGTGTACATGTGCGTGTCTCCATGTGTGTGTGTTTGTGTATGTTTTTGTGTGTATGTGTGTTTTTCTCTGTGTTTGTATGGGTGTGTTTCTGTGTCTGTTTTTCTGTTTGTGTGTGTCTATGTGTGCAAGTGTCTGCATGTGTGTCTGTGTGTGTGTGTGTTGGGGTAAAGAAAGGGTTACAGAAGCAGCAGCAGCACTCACAGTAACATCATGGACCTGAACAAAGGTCACTGCTCAAGTGATCACAGTGAACAGAACATGAAGGAATGGAACTTCATCTCCTGCTCTACCGGCCTGTGACCATGGAAAGAGTGACCATGGAAAGAATGATGAAGGCATCAAGATGTCAGACTTATTGTAGAACTGTAATTAGTCCTTTCTCTTGTTGTTAAAGATTAACCTCTGGGCTAAGGATATAAATGTTGTTAAGCTTCTGCATTAAACAGATTCACCTGCACTGAGGTGTCTCTCATTCTTCATATGCCACAAATGGCGCCCAGTGTGGACTGGATCCTGCTGCAGTGATCCGGACTGGTGGCACACCCCGACTGACCCAACTGGTTGTGCGTGAACGATCCCCAAGGAGCTCTCATCATCGCCGATACGGCACAGGTCAGCGCCTGTGAGCGGTCAGGAAGGCATTTCCCTCAGTCATGGGGCAAAGCGCAACTACAGCCCAAAAACTGCATAAAGACTCTTCATTGCACATTCCCAGGGAGCAAGGATATAAAGTACCGCCTCAGAAACTCATCTCTTTACTCATCTGGATTCTTCACTATTGCCCCTGGTACCCTTCRGAYGGTTCTTATGAACTTAATCACTGGCAGAAAGTTGGTGAATGCCTGCAAACTCGGCAGGTCACTCACCACGATGTTAACCCTGATCACACTGTCACCTGGCATGTGCTATATTCTGCCTTGCAACAATTCAAGGAAGCGGATCATATCCCTTCAGATGCAACACTATCCTCTCCTCCTGAAACATCACCTGAGGAGGAGGATCCAGAGACAGAGGATCCTTTTGATCCTGGCCCGGTTGATCCTGAGCAAGAGCCAGATTTATATCCTCCTCTGACCCCAGTACGTGCTGTGGCAGCAACTGCTCCTAGCGCAGAAGAAATATTACAAACAGCTCACAGAAAGGCTGCGGCAACGATTTCACCAACCCGACCACCACCTTGTGCCCCATCTCAGTCCCCTCGCGACCGTGATGAGGAAACAGTGCTACCTGCTGGACCTGAGCCAGAAAGGTTCATGCAGAAATGCCGAAGAAGGGCTTTGGAGGAAGGTGATGTTGAATTTTTACAAGCAATGCCTGTTATATATTGTAATCAAAACCCACACCATGAACAATTGTCATATGAATTGGTAAAGGAACTGAGGAAATTCATTAAGGAAAATGGTTTACACTCCTCCTTTACTATGAATTTAGTGGATGCAATTGCGGAATCTCATACTATGTTACCTGTGGATTGGAAATGTCTTTTTAAAACAGTTTTGACAGGGGGACARTACTCRGTTTCGTGGACAGAATTTGTAGATACGGCTCAAACTCAGGCATTGAATAATGCCAATCAGCAATCACCAATCAGCGTAACTACACCCCAGCTCACAGGTACAGGCATGTGTGCCTCCCCCCACGCTCAATTACAGCTGCGGCCACAAGCTTGGGAAGAGGCTACTGCTATCACCCTGCGTGCCCTACGAAAGGTACCTGATACAACAAATTTAGAACCTGGTTTTTCTGCTATTCAGCAAGGTCCACAAGAGCCATATATCAGCTGGATTGACCGATTACAAACAGCTGTTAAGCGGCAAATTGAAATGCAGGTGGTGGCTGATGCTGTTTTAAAATCCTTTGCTTATGAGAATGCCAATTCTGACTGTAAAAAAGCCTTAGACCAGATACGCAACTGTGCCAATGTGGAACTTGATGACCACATCAAAGCATGTGCTGATATTGGCTCAGAACAATATAAGATTGCTACTGCAATAGCCCAGCAACTACAAGTAGCTAAATCAACTGTTAAATGCTTTCAATGTGGGGAAGAAGGGCATGTTAAAAAACAGTGCCCAAAGGGACAGAAAACTAACAAAAATCCAAACAGACCTTGCGCTCACTGCCAAAAAGGCTTTCATTGGAGTAATCAATGCCACTCTAAATATGACCGGGACAGCAACCCACTCCAAAAGCAGGGAAACTCAAAGAGGGGCACGAGGTCCAGTGCCCCCCAACCCAACGGGACCCAATTCAGCCAAATTCCAATGCAAACTCAGGTCTTGCAAGGGGCACCCCAGGGAGTGCTGGCTTGGACCTGGCTGTGAGCTCTACCACAGTCTGAAATGATACCTCTGTTCATTTATTACCCACTGCTGCTTTGGGTCCACTACCATGTTGAACTCACACTTTATTTTTGGGTCATTCTTCTACCACTCAAAYGGGACTGTTTATTTTACCAGGAATTATTGATTCAGATTATAAAGGGGAAATTAAAGTAATGGCTTGGACTCCCAATCCTCCTTGTAGAGTACCTCAAGGGAGTCATTCAGCACAGCTCATACCGTTACCAGCAATCCCTTGTCCAGCTCCAGTATTGCAGCAACAATGAAACACTGGCAATTTTGCAAGCACATGCGCTCCACAAATATATTGGTCTAAAGTTATYGGGACACAACAGCCATTATTCACCTGCAAAATAGGCTCTAAGTCTTTTACAGGACTGGATGATACCAGAGCCGATGTATCCATCACAGCACAAGGGATCGGCCTCTTGACTGGCCCTTGACACCCTCTACAGTGACTGTTGCAGGAGCTGGTGGACAACAAATACCATGGCAATCAGCCAGAGAGCTGCACATCATTGGACCAGAAGGCAAGACTGCCACCCTGTGACCCTATGGACTCCCGATCCCAGGCACCTTGTGGGGATGAGACCTAATGACTCAATGGGGTCTAATCATTTCAACACGTTTTTAATAGGGGCCACCGATGGAATGCCGCTCCTCAAACTGACTTGGCTTACAGATAACCTGTTTGGGTTGATCAGTGACCTCTCAAAGGTCAGCGGCTGCATCAAGCCCAAATCCTTGCACAGGAACAACTGCAATTGGGTCACATAGTCCCTTCCAACAGCCCATGGGTTGCACCTATTTTCGTTATCCCTCAGAAATCAGGAAAGTGGAGATTTACAGGACCTCATGGCAGTCAATTCAGTCATGTCTCCCATGGGTTCATTGCAACCAGGAATACCTAATCCTACGATGATTCTGAAACACTGGGAATTAGCAATAATTGATTTAAAAGACTGTTTTTTCACAATTCTTTTACATCCGGAGGATGCACCTAAATTTGCCTTTTCTGTACCATCTGTCAATCATGAAATCCCCATGGAACGATACCACTGGATCGTCCAACTCCAGGGTATGAAAAACAGTCCTGCTATCTGTCAATTCATTATTCACTCAGCAATACAACCAATACCCATCTGTTTTTGTGTTTGTGTGTGTGTATGTGTGCGTGTGCCTGCATATGTGTGTGTGTGTATTTGTGTGTGTTGGGGTAAAGAAAGTGTTACAGAAGCAGCAGCGACAGCCACAGCAACATCRTGTACTTGAACAAACTGCTCAAGTGATCACAGTGAACAGAACATGAAGGAATGGAACTTCATTTCCTGCTCTACCGGCCCGTGACCATGGAAAGAGTGATCATGGAAAGAATGATGAAGGCATCAAGATGTCAGACTTATTGTAGCACCGTAATTAGTCCTTTCTCTTGTTGTTAAAAATTAACGTCTGGGCTAAGCGTATAAATGTTATTAAGCTTCTGCATTAAACAGATTCACCTGCATCAAAGTGTCTCTCGCCTTTCATATGTCACAGATGCAAATTTCCCGGGGTAGCGGGGATGTTTCACAGCTCCAGGCAGCCTGCACAAGGGAGGATGGGTGTCCACTGCCTCTGGCCAGAAGTTATTTCACCACACACCCAAGGCCCTTCTCCTCCTTTCCCCTTGATTGGGGGGGGGTCTGTGCAAGCCTGGCAACAGATAAACCTCAGGGCTGTGGCCTCCACCCAGAGCTGCTGGGCTGGGCTCTCCCATGAATGCTCTCCCAGCCTCATCCATTCCTTCCCAGACCTGAGATGCTTTAACCAACAATGTCACTTCTCTCTATCCCTTGGGTGGTTTAACTCMCAGATCAGGGCCTCAGCCAGGGGGCCCATTCAGGGTGTGCTGGTTTTCAGTGCAGCTTTGTGGGTGCAGCTTCATTATATGGCTTTGCCAAAATAGGCAAAAGTCTTTTATGACAACATTTAAGCCATGAACTGCAACATTTCAGTCTCTGACGGGGGCATTTCCGTCCCTCTCAGCCTGGTGCCCAGGGGATGCTCAGGGGAGTCTCTGTCCTTCTCAAACCAGGGTGTGCTCGGGGGTGTCTGTCCCCCTCACCCCATGGCATGCCTGGGCGGGGCTGGGGCTCGGGAGGTCTCTGTCCCTCTCACCACGGGGGATGCTGGGGGGATGGGAGGGTCTCTGTCATTCTCACCCCCAGGGTCTCTGTCCCTCTCATACCAGGGTAAGCATGGAGGGGTCTCTGTCCCTCTCAACCCTGTGGTGACCCCCCCTGAGCATCCCCCAGGGTGACATGGACAGAGACACCCTACAAGACCTCCAAGGATCCCCCGGTGCAAGAGGAATGGAGACCACCCCACCCACTGACCATCCTCCGAGGTGGGAGGGATGGAGACCCCCAGACATCACCAGGGGAGAGAAGAACAGAGCCCCCCCTCCACACATCCCCCAGGGTGAGAGGGATGGAGAACCCCCCCGGTCATCATCGGGGTGAGATGGACAGAGACACCCCCCAAACCCCCACAAGCATCTCCCAAGAGCCTCGAGGGGAGAAGGACAGAGACTCTCACTGGGCACCGAGCGGGTTGAGGGGGACAGGGACCAGCCCCACACCTTGATCGTTCCCCGACAAGAGGGGATTGGAGACCCTCCCAGGACTCCCCAGGTAGGAGAGGGATAGAGACAACCTCGGGGCGTCAGTCCTCCCTTCCCATGGGATGGACTGGGGGGGGCCTCCATCCTCCTATCAGGGAGGGGGGGCTRGGGTGGTCTCCATCCTCCTCCCATTTGAGGTGGCTGGGAGGTCTCCGGCCTCCTCTCCTTTAGAGGGGCCAGGGGGGTCTCTGTCCTCCTCCCATGTAGAGGGGCCTCGGGGATCTCCATCCTGCTTACCTGTGGAGGGACCAGGGTGGTCTCCGTCCTCCTCCCATTTGCAGGGGCTGGGAGGGCTCTGGTCTCCTCACCTTTGGGGAGGCTAGGGTGGTCTCTGTCCTCCTCCCCTTTGGGGGGTACAGGAGGTGTCCAGCCTGCTCACCTTTAGGGGGGCTCGGGGGTCTCCATCCTGCTTACCTTTGGGGGGGGCAGAGGTGGTCTCTGTCCTCCTTGCATTTAGGGGGGCCGGGGCATCCCTGTTCTCCTTACCTTTGCAGGGACAGAGGGTGGTCTCCATTCTCCTCACCTTTGCGGGTGGCTGGTGGTGGTCTCTGTCCTCCTCACCCCAGGGAGTTCTGCATCCTCCTTACCTTTGGGGAAACCCTACTGGTCTCCGTTCTCCTCCGCTATGGGGGGCCAGGGGCTCTCTGTCTGCATCCCCTTTGTGGGGCCAGAGTGGTCTCCATCTTCATCGCCTATGGGGGCAGGCTGGGGGTCTCTGTCCTCCTCTGGTTGGGGAGGAACGGAGGGGTCTCCATCCTCCTCCCATTTGGCAGGGCTGGGGCATCACCATCCTCCTTACCTTTGGGAGAGCAGGCGACGGTCTCCAGACTCCTTACCTTTGTGGTAACAGGGGGTGGTCTCCATTCTCCTTACCTTTTTGGGGGCTGGGGGTGGTCTCCGTCCTCCTCACCTTGGGGAAAGGCCCCGGGGGTGGTCTGCATCCTGCTTTCATTTAGGGGAACCCGAGTGGTCTTTGTTCTCCTCCGCTGGGGGGAAGGCCGGGGGCATCTCGGTCTTCCTCCCCTGTGGGGGAGCCAGGCCAGGTCTCCCTCTCCACATCGTGCCGCAATCGGGCGCTGAGGGGCCAGGGCCGCTCCCACCTCCCTCCCAACCACCCACACACACCCTGGACCAGGCGCTGAGGGGCCAGTGGTGGTCGCGGGGTTCTGGCGCTGTGGGGCTGAGGGCGCTGAGCTCCCCTCATCTCTGTCTGGTCCACTCCTGTCTCCCTGCTCCCCTCTAGCCACTCCACTGATCTGCTGCCGCGGCTGCGCCGGCTCTGCCCCTGAACCCCAACCTACCCCCATTGGCCCTTTACATAGGAAGTGTGAGCCCCGCGCCCTTGGTGGCAGCCAATGGGAATCGAGTGAYGAACAATGAGTGGCGGGGCAAAGAACATTGAGTTTTCTGACAAAACAGAAGGGGCCAGAACACGAGAGAGTGATGTGATTGCTCGAGAAGATGAGGGTTTGGTGAGGGGCGAGGTGGGGCTTGGGGCTGGGTTGGGGTCAGGAGTGAGGGCGGGGTCAGGCCTGGGGCGAGATGGGGCAGGAGTCGTGGTGAACCCAGGATTTGGGCTGGGTTAGGGTGGGATTGGGGCTCAGAAGGGGCTGGGAGCGGGGCTGAGGGTGGAGTTAGAGCTGGGACTGAGGTCAGGGCTAAGGTGGGGTTGGGGTTAGGGCTGGGGTTGGGGAAGGGAGTGGAACTGGGGCTGAGATTAGGGCTGGAACTGGCGCTGGGATTTGGTTTAGGTCTAATAATGGTGTTGGGGTTAGGACTGCAGTTGGGGCTGGGTTTGGATTTAGACGTAAATGTGGGACTGGAGTGTGGCCTGGGGCTGGGGTCAAGCCTGGAGGCAGGGCTAAATTTGGGATTGGGATTGGGGTTGGGGTTGGGGTTAGAGTTGGGATTGGGGCTGGGTTTGGGATTTGAGTTAAGGCTGGAGGCTGGGGCGGGGGCTGGAATTGTGGCTGGCATTGCAGTTAGGGCTAAATGTGGGATTTGGTTTGGGGCTGAGGACTTAGGAAGGGGCTGGAATTGCTTAGAAAAGCTTAGATAGTGCTAATGGCAGGAGTGGGAAAAATGCCCAAGGAAYATGATCCTGAGCTCCRACYGAGTCAGCCACTCTCGTGTGTACAGTGAATTAATTGTAAGATCACTGCCATTCCCTGGCAAGCCTTTTCTGGGTAATGTGCACTCAGAAGAACCCTGGTCTATGCATCTGTTGGGATGTTTTCCAGACACCAGCTATTTAATGAGTAGCTTGTGTGTACAGCAGAAAAGAAGCAGCTTGATTGCTTACACTCTGGCATTTGGAAAAGCATTGTTTTAGCTCTCGAGGTGCCTGGCTGAGCAGTGAAGGTGACCCTGAACCAGGAGCTTTCCTTTGTTGAAGCAAAGCATCACATGGACAGAACCTGACAGTGCTGTGCCTTTTGGGGATATGGGATTGTGCCACAAGAGCTGTCCATGACCTGCCRSGTTTGACACGGAAAGTGGAGATGTCTCCCYGTTCTTCACTCTGCCCTCAATTGTCACTTGTATTAAACACTGACAATGGCCTTGTTTGTCTGGTGGGGAAGATGTGAGGGGGAGAAAGTTAATGGGATTATTTCTCATGAGCCTTGAGGCAGTAAAGAAAAATGAGGTTTGTCCTTTTTGTGTGGTGCTGTGTGTAGAGATTTGGAGGTTTATTTCTTGTTATTGTCACTACTATCATTTATTGGTATTATTTATTAGTGTTATGGTTTTAAATCTTACACATTATTAATAGTTGCTGGATGCCAGCTCACTGGGAAGATTCCCTTCCTTCTCCCACTGGGATTGAGCTGTACAGTCACCTCCAATTTCCCAGCAGATTTTAAGATGGAAAGTCCTGTTTATGGGGTTTGGTGTGGTTTGGGGCTGGGGAAGGRTCTCACCCCCTCCCAGAGGAGCCCTGAGCCTGCTCTGCCACCACGTCTGTGCTCACAGCCCCTCACAGCTGCCCTGCCCTGGGGACGTGGCGGGAACCCCTCCTGCCAGGGCTGAGGCCCTCATGGCCCCTCACATCCCCTCATGGCCCCTCACAACCCCTCAGGGCACCTCACAGCCCATTGTAGCCTCTCATGGCCCCTCACCTTCCCTCACAACCTCCATGGGCCCTCAGTACCCCTCACAGCCCCTCACAGGCCCTCATGGCTCCTCATATCCCCTCATGGACTCTCATGGGCCCTCAGAACCTCTTATGGCCCCTCATGGTGCCTTAGAGACCCTTGTGGCCCCTCACAGTCCCTCATGGCCTCTCACTGCCCCTCATGGCCCCTCACAGCACCAGGTGTGAGAAGGAGAAGGGATTGGGCCCTGCTTGTTCTCCTTTTATTTCCATCACTTCACAGCGACAAGGAAAGAAAGGCTGAAATGGAGCATTTCCCCAGCGTTTCCCTCGGGGGTAATTTTGGGGCCAAAGCTCTGTGCTGGTGCTGGCCCGAGTGCCACCATCACTGTAGGCTCAAAGGCCTTTGCTGTGCCCCGTGTCCATTCCCTGTTCCCGAGTCCCGCCCGGCTCTGGCAGGAGCAGGAGCTGCAGYGCAGTGGGCGCCGGCCTGGCCCAGCCAGGGCTCCCGGGCAGGAGCAGCAGCAGCGCCGGCCCCTTCCCTCCTGCCCCTGCCTTGGCTTCCCAAGGGATTTTTCACTTGAATTTCTGGAGCAGAGCAACAAACCCAAACAGCCCTGATTCCTCAGGGCCCGGCTGTGCTGCCCTGAACCGACCTTCAGAGAAAGAAAGGATCGGGTTCCAGCTCTGTGTTCAGCTCTGTTTTACTCACCAAGAGGTGACAGCAGGAGGGGGTTGCTGCCTTTGCCTTGGGAATTGGAGATCAGGGCTGCTGTTGCCCCTATTCTGGTTGCCACCTGAATTTTAKCAGTACAACTGCAATTGCCTCTTTTGATCAGTGCTACCCATGGTGCTTTTGTGACAGTGAACTCAGTATTTTTGTCACAGGCATCATGATTAGCAGATCTTGAAATGTTCGCAAGTCCCTGAGCACTCAGTCGAGGAGAATTGAAGCCACACAGGCCACATTCCCAGGGCTCAAACACAGCCCTGTTGCTGGTGCTGTTGAAATAGGATCAACTGACAGAGGCTATCACAGAGATTGCCTCTGGAGTGTCGAATAAAAGTGAAAAATCCCCCAGGAGAAAGAAAAACCAGAGCTTCTTGACTCGCTTCATTGCTTCTTCTGAGCAGCAGAAAATGGAGGTGCCCAGAGGTATTTCCAGCTGCTGCTGATCCCAATTGAGCCTAGCCTGCTGCAGAGTCCCAGCGGAACCTGAGCCCAGCCCGGGCAGCTCCTGCAGTGCCAGGAGCTCAGTGCACACTAGGCCAGGCCCAGAGCCCTGGGCACGGCCACCGATTGTGAGGCAGCAGCGCAGATGGAATGTCCTGCGGCCCCAACCTCCTGCTCCTGCCACACAGCGCCCATCGCTCTCCCCCTGCTCCTCTCCCAGCACTGCACAAATTCCAGCTTGGAGAAGGCTTCCCAAGAGCTTCTCAGGCTCCTGTTTCACCCTGAGTGTCCCTGCAGAGGAACCGGGCATCTATCAGGCAGTTCCAGAATCAAAGGGTTCTCATTTCATGAGGAATCTGGGATGCAAATGGCCTTGTTAGGAAGGATAAAAGCAGAGGGAATGGATYAGAAATTATTAGAAAAAGGTACCCTTCTTACAGACAAAGTTCACCAAGTCATAGTGTGCATTTCTCCTTTGAAGATTCTTTCAAGTCATTCACTCTGAGAGCTCCAGCTTGTTCTGGTGCTTCTCATGAACTGATTGTGCTCTYGATTTATACCAGTGCAAGAGATGTAGAATCATCAAAACTGAACACAGAAACAAACTACCTCTGTCAGCTCATTTTCATATTCTAGATCACTTTCAAAATGTCCATGGAGATGTCTGAATGATTATTACACAACTCTTCATTTCTGACTGCAGGCTCTGGAGATTCTTTCTCTGAATTCAGTCAGGGTTGCATTCCCAAACAATTCCTGGTACCACCTCCTTAGGTTAGTGAAGGAAACAGAGAAGTCAAAGTTGATAGTGCCTTTAATTTACAACCTTGGAAGCAGTTAGGGTTAGCTTAATTAGCAGTAATTTATGACTCTAAGCAGGAGAGTTACAGATCTGTGTTTTCATAGTAATAAGCAAGAAGCACATTTTTGGGTGTTTTTGGTGAAGAGTTTTAACTTTATACTTTAAAGTTAAGTTAGAGTTTAAGTTAAGAATTTAGATGTTACAATAGAAGTATCTATGAGTACGTGACATGATGAGTGATTCGTAGAAATACTACCGCATTGCAGGTAGCAAGTCCAGCTAAGATAGGTCAAAAAGTCAAAACAATAGTCGTCTCAGTAACCTATTGGTCTAAAACACTATAAATTCTTGTTCAACACTGAATCCTGTGACATTCGCCATTTTGCAATGTGTTGTTAAAATCTCACGCCAGATGAGACAGATGCCTGGTTTGTTGTTTTAGCAATAAATTGTTAAAGTTGCTTTTGTCCAACCTCTCTGATTAATAAGAAGTCCGATACGGAGCCAGGAGTGTCGAAAAAGAACTCCTGTAGTAAAATTTAAGAAGATTAGTGGAACCTACAGCTTAGAACAGTAACAATGAAAACCTTACCAATGGCACAACTCCCCGGTCCATAAGCAAAACAAGGGACAAGTTATAAAGTTCTCCAAACATTTGTCCTGGTTTGCTGCAGAAGTCGTGCTGCACACACAATGTGGAAAGCCAAGAGAAGCTGCAATTGGTGGCATATCTTGTGACAGAAGCTCAATTTCGTTATTCAGGAAAGGTTCTTTCAAAGAGAAAACAGGACTGTAGATAAGATGCTTGGAAAACTGAAACAGCTTTCAAGAAGTGAAATGAAAATGGAAAGAAAATCCAAGCTGTTTTCCTCTATATTTCTATGCTCCCCTTTTCCATGCTGCACTACTTCTCCGTCCCATTAATTCCATCCCTAAGATCGATGACTTAGCAAGTTTTAGACACTCTAACATACCATGAGCTACACACAGTTTTTCCTTCCCCTGTTTTTCTTGGAAAGCAATGCTGGAAACATAAGTCCAGTCCTTGGGTCAGGTATGAATTCTACAGCCAGGGAATGTGATCTGATAGGATTTGGCCCTCAGCAGGGAGAATCCAGAGCGGCAACCAAGGGGATTCCTGTGCTCTTGTGCAGGAGTCAAGACTGAATCTTGGCTGAACCCGGCAAAGTTCCCATGTTTTGACAGACTCAGATGCTGCCCCTGGGGCACGCGGGGCTCGGCCGTGGGGCATGTGGGGGGAGCGGGGAACAGACAAATGGGAAACGGAAAAATGGACATACGAACACATGGACACATGGAAAAACAGCCCCGGCGCTTCAATTGCAGCGGCATCAGCGGCAGTGGCAGTGAAAGAGAATTTTATAACTAAGGGACTCTGGTAATAACAAAGGGACTCTTGTAATAAGCTTAACAAATAGTTGTGTGTAGCTTAACACATATTAATCCATAGTCTTTAAGGAAAAGAGAAACAAAATTGCAGAAACTGTTAAATTGCAAGAAACACAAGGGCTTTAGAAAGAGAACAGAGGGTCTGAAACCTGCGAAGTTGGCAGAACAAGGGACTTACATAAGACCCTATCAAATATGCATGGGCAAGAGGGAAAGGTGAAAAGGTCAACCTAGAGGAAGACTACAGCCTTCATCCCGTGACCACCCGGGATGACCACCAGGAGGCAATGCGCACACGTAGAAATATGTAAATAATATTCATAAGTTCTGGGAAATTATTAGCATGTAACCACCTTTTCTTAGAAATATGATGCATATGCATTTAGTGTAAGGCTATAAGCTTGTACCCTCTCCTTGCGGGGCAGGCATGTTGGGCAGAGCGATCCCCTGTGTCCCCGGTGCCGAATAAACGAATACCTGCTTCAACAGACGAGAGTCTTTGAAGTTTTCATACCACGATTTTAGCAAGAATTAGCGTTGTGTGGCTGGAGCAGGAGGTTGGGGCCGCAGGACATTCTGCCGGCGCTGCTGCCCCCTGTCAGAGACTGAAATCTTGCAGTTCATGGCTTAAATGTCCTAAAAGATTTTTGCCTATTTGGACAAAACTGTCTAATGAAGCTGCACCAAAAAAGCTGCACTGAAAACCAGCACACCCTGAATGGGYCCCCTGGCTGGGGCCCTGATCTGTGAGTTGAACCACCCAAGGGACAGAGAGAAGAGAAAGTGACACTGTTGTTCAAAGCATCTCAGGTCTGGGAAGGAATGGATGAGGCTGGGAGAGCATTCACGGCAGAGCCCAGCCCAGCAGCTCTGGGTGGAGGCCATAGCCCCCAAGTTTATCTGTTGCCAGGCTTGCACAGACCCCCCCCCAATCAAGGGGAAAGGAGGAGAAGGGCCTTGGGTGTGTGGTGAAATAACTTCTGGCCAGAGGCAGTGGACACCCATCCTCCCTTGTGCAGGCTGCCTGGAGCTGTGAAACATCCCCGCTACCCCGGGAAATTTGCATCTGTGACATATGAAAGGTGAGAGACACCTCGATGCAGGTGAATCTGTTTAATGCAGAAGCTTAACAACATTTATACCCTTAGCCCAGAGGTTAATCTTTAACTACAAGCAAAAAGACTAATTACAGTTCTACAATAAGTCTGATGTCTTGACACCATCATTCTTTCCATGATCACTCTTTCCATGGTCACGCGCTGGTAGAGCAGGAGATGAAGTTCCATTCCTTCATGTTCTGTTCGCTGTGATCACTTGAGCAGTTTGTTCAAGTACACGATGTTGCTGTGGCTGTCGCTGCTGCTTCTGTAACCCTTTCTTTACCCCAATATCTCCCCTTTCTCTTTTTTTTCAAGGTCATAGATAAAGCCAGTACAATCATAACTTGTTTTTGTGTGCCTTTAACAGCTCTGATTATGTTGAAAAGGACAAGACAGAAAATTAGAAAAAACATCACTGCTAAACAACCTAGTCCAATAAAAATCCAGACRCATAAATTTATTCCAGAGAACCGATTTTTCAGATTTTACCAGGACAGATCACTTTTTAAGTCTGTCAGTACCTTTTGTTCCTCCAGAGTTTGTAAAGCTCTGAGTTGATCTTTCAATTGAGTATGAAGTGAATTAATATCTGGTCGTAAAGTTTTATCAAAAGCCTTTTAGAGGTGTGTTTTAGCTGTTTCCCAATTCTCTTCTGTTTCATTCCACCGAAGAGGAGTAACACAGAGAGAGTTATGAATGTGTTCCCAATTGCAGTGTGAGGATAGGCAAGTTCTTTGGGCCTCAACTCTTTTGCCAATCCACAAAAGAGCACTTTCCAGGGCATCTAATCTGGTCATTATTTCCTTATCAATTTGCTCTTGTGTTTGTAACTCTTTCGTAATATTAGTTAGAGCTTGTGCTATGGTGTGGGCAGTTTGGATGGAGTGAGTTAAAGCTGCGACAGCTGCAGAGGCTGTGGTTAATATTATTACAGCAGAAACAATGGCAAAAATTAACCAACCCAGAAATTTATGAACTCATTTTGAGTTTACTTTTTTGAATTTTCTCTTGGAATAGTTGAGCTAATTGTGAAAGCCCGTCTTGTCCTTCCCAAGTTTGAGTCAGATTTATACCCAAATTTCTGGTCTTCTTTTAAACGGAAAAAGAACAGAATATTTACCTTTATCTTCATGGGTTACACATGATTTAAAACCAAAAGAATTAGCAGATAAAAAATACAAACTATTTCTATAATCTATTGAAAAGTTATTAGCTAAAGCAAAAACATACGAGTGTGAAGTACAAGTCATTAGTGATTGTTTCTTTAGCAATGTTAAATTGGCAATTGTAACATTCTTATTTAAATTCACTTGGTATACCATGTTACCAAAAGCAGGTAGCAACATCTGCCACAAATGCTTATGAATATGTGATTGATTACTACCTAGATAATATTGAATCAATGGTCCGCCCATCCCACCATCATGCCAAACAATACTGTTGTTTGCCTTTTGGAATGGGAGAATGGTTGTATTGGTTCCATTTTCTCTAAGGATACCATGTGGTCCCCAGTCAATTATTTTTCCATGCTGTAAGAATTGCTGCTGTGGTTGTTGTCCTATACATGATGTCCATTCCAAACGTCGTAAATTGGAAATGTAAAATGACATTTGGGAAAATGAGRTGGAGTGGCATCCACAGATTTATTGGAGATAGATAGAATGGCTGGCAATGTCACAGTAGTTAAATTTTTTGCAGTTTCTGAGTATACATATATTAAATGTAATTGCATAGAAAAATTAGCACAAGGTAAAGGTAAAAAAGCATTTGTTTGA
Source organism: Amblyornis subalaris (assembly GCA_018881555.1). Taxonomy (NCBI): domain Eukaryota; kingdom Metazoa; phylum Chordata; class Aves; order Passeriformes; family Ptilonorhynchidae; genus Amblyornis; species Amblyornis subalaris. Next base: position 56,784 of record JACAXG010000486.1, read on the forward strand.
TTCCACATTAAGCATATAGGTGGTAAATCAGTAACATAAGTAGCATTGCTAATATATGTATTTACAATATCCTGATCTAGGGGAGGAAGCCAAGTTCCTCCTACCCATTCTGTTCCATTGTTGCTGAGGGAAGACTCTGGATCCCACCATGTTAGAGGTCGAAACAGTGGTGGTTCAAGAATATGTGCCCAGTAGATTCTTCTTCCAGCACTTGATGACAGTATAGCTGTAGAAAGAGGGCAAAATTCATTGTTGTCATCCTTGGCTGGGTTTGATGTACCTCGCTGGAAGCCAATATGGGCCTGTAGGTAGAGAAACACACTCATAACCCCTCCCCCAAGGTAACACTGGAACTGGACCTTTGCACTGACCGCTGTGTACATCTGTTATGATTTTAGCGGGCTCTGATTGGGTGAATGTTTAGGATTGATGGATAGGTCATTAGACCAATAGACGGTCGCTTTCACCTCAGTGAAATTTGCATATTTTTGTGGAAGAGACGGCGGATGTCAACCATCTTAGGCTCCGCTCCGTTCTCAGGCAGAGGGGTCACAGCTCCCAGGGGGCTCCAGCCCTTGGGGCTGGGCTGCCCTGGCCCCTGCTGCTTCTCCGGCGAGTGGCAGGGGCAGCTGCAGTCATCGGAAGGGTGATTGCTCTGTGCCAACCGTGTAAGACCGTGGTRGACTGCCGCAGTCACTTATGCAAATTGTCATGGGGGCTATGCTCCAACTCAGCGTGGGTTCACTTCGAAATGGCAAAGAACCCACCACACCGCGGCAAGAACTGCACCCGAGACCACACGCCACAAAAGAGATCTCAAGGACTTCTTAAGATCAAATCCTTCAGGCATAATGTCCAGATACTGATTCCTTCTACCAAGTCGGAGAGAGCGAGAAGGTCTGATCATGCGGAGGGAGACAAGATGGCAGCAGCTGCATGTTAAGACCTCATATGGCAATGCCAGAGTCAGAGGAAGAGAATATAGAGCTGAGATTTTTTTCTTCTGCAAGCTTTGGTGAGCTCTAAATGTAACAAAACTATTCTTCTATAATTCATGAAGTGCATTTGGGGGGATGAAGGGAGATCTATGTTATAGCCTGAGAAAAGCTGCCCATGCTGGGCACATGTAGTCGTTAGAGTGCTGAGGTTTCAAGAAGAGGACTCATTATTTTACAGGCTGGGAGTTTTCACGTCCTTAAAACTAACCCCATGAACTGTTCTGACCCACGCTGGCAGTTATTGGAAAAGACTATGGGTTGTTGTGGGAGAGGAACTGTTTTTCACTGCATTCAGGTATTCGGGCGGGCCTGTTTGTGTTTGTGATGGAAGTTACAGCAGAAGAAAAATTCGTTTCAATGTATCAAGAAGGACTCTTAAAAATCCCATGGTTTTGTTTTCTCTTCACGTGTTTGGTAAGAAGGTGGGATGGTGTTTTGGGAGAAAGAAGAAGTATCTGTATGTTTTGCCTTAATATCTTTGTTATTGTTATTCTGTTTACTCTTAGTTTTATTAGTAATAAAATCTTTTTTACTGTTTTAAGTTTTGGAGCCTGTTTTTGCCGTGTAGTTCTTTCATTCTCCTCAAATATCCATATTTCTCCTTATGAAAATATAGGCTAATCCCCTTAAGAATAATTTATCATGGTTGTCTGGAATGTCACCAGGCAAACCCACGACAACATCTTCGTATGTGACTTCTGGGTGAACTCCTTCTCCATCAGTGGTCTGACCTAGGCATCTCTGATGTGCCATTAGGTCATTTCTAGTGGAAAGAGTCAAAAAATTTAAGACATAGGTTGCTTGGACACTTTGTCACGTTGCTCTTGAGGGAGCATACCTCTCGGGTTCCCCCCTTTTTGTTTCTGTAGCATGTTTTCAAATGTCTAATGTGCCCTTTCCACTATGGCTTGCCCTGTTGGAGAATGGGCAGTACCTGTTATGTGTTTGATACCCCAAGTGTGAAAAAATCTTGTGTTTTTTGAGACGTATATGCAGGTCCGTTATCTGTTTTTGTTTGTTGAGGGACCCCCATGGTGGTAAAAGTGCATAGCCAATGTCGGATAGCATGCCTCGATTTCTCACCTTTGTGAGCTGTGGCTACAATGAAACCTGAAAAGGAATCAATGGAAACATACACACATTTAAAAATCACAAAACCTGATATGTGTGTAACATCTGTTTGCCAAATGTCATTAGGCTTTAACCCTCATGGGTTTGTACCTAATGCTTGTGGCAAGGAAAAGGTTTGCTGACACTGTAAGCAAGTGCTCACCATATCCCGAGCTTGTGGCAAAGTCAAGCCAAATTGTTTGGCTGGTGCTCGAGCATTTTGATGATAGAATTAATGAGAAAGTTTTGCCTGCCCTAATTTTTGTGGTACAGTGACTGTCATAAGCGAGGGTGTTCACTCTCGCATTCCCTTCCACTATAGTTCCGGGCAGGGTGGTGTGTGATCTGAGGTGTAGAATGTAGTACTCATGAGACCTATGGAGTAAAAAGTTGTACAAGGTGGTTAATAATACAAAAAGATCTTTGTTAGAGACCTCCTTCAGAAATGAATGCTCAATTTTCTCGACGATTCCTGTAACATAAAGAGAATCACAAACAATGTTAACAGGTTCCTGTGAAAAAAGGCGAAATGCCTCTACCACGGCTGCCAGTTCAACCAATTGAGCAGATCTGTGTTGGAAGATTATTGATTGTTCCCACTGTCCCCTATCATTTTTCCACAGGGTCACAGCTTTGTGTGTTTTCCCAGATCCATTGGTGAAAACAGTTTTTGCACCAGGGGTAGGTATCTTTGACTGTAACCATCATGGTTGAAAGGGCAGTTCTTTGAAGGATTTTAAGAGTGCATGTCTAGGCATCGAGTGAATAACCTGTTCCTTATAGTCCGTGAGGGCAATTTGAAATGACAGTGAATCCCTGAAAAGATTTTCTAACTCTGCCGCAGTAATAGGGATATGTATCACTGCCGGATCACGTCCTGTCAGGCTCTGGCATCGGAGTTGTCCCCTCGACAGCCGTCGAATGATCATTTCAAGTTGAGCGGTTATAATCTTTGCGAAGGTATGTGGCAGAAGAATCCACTCCAATAGCCAGATATGGTGCTCCAGCATATCACATGGACCAATGAGAGCACAAGGCTGAAAAGACTGCAAAATCAAACACTCGTAAAGGCAAATTTGGGTTCCGACACATGGCAAAAGATTTATCGATTTTGTCACTCACACACTCCAGAGCCTTTTGGGCAGTCTTTGTCAGTTGCCTTGGAGAAGAGAGATCTGGGTTCCCTTTTAACAACTGAAATAAAGGGGATAATTCTTCTACTGTGATTCCCAGGAAAGGCCGAATACAATTAATGGTGCCCAGTACCTTTTGTAAGTCTATCAGTGTGCGTATGTCAGTTTTTAAAGGCACTGGCTGTGGAGTGACTGTTGTTTGAGTAGTTTAAAGCCCACGTATTTCCAGGAGGGTCTGTTTGAATTCTGTCTGTGGCTATGCATAGACCTCTGCTGGTGAGTGTTATTTTTAAGGCAGCAAGGCAATCTCACAACAGTGAGGAACTGTCGGAGGCAACTAAAATGTCATCCATGTAGTGATACAGCAAAACAGATGGATATTTTTGCCTTATTGGTTGTATTGCTGAGTGAATGATGAATTGACAGATAGCAGGACTGTTTTTCATACCCTGGAGTTGGACGATCCAGTGGTATCATTCCATGGGGGTTTCATGATTGACAGATGGTACAGAAAAGGCAAATTTAGGTGCATCCTCCGGATGTAAAAGAATTATGAAAAAAAGTCTTTTAAATCAATTATTGCTAATTCCCAGTGTTTCGGAATCATCGTAGGATTAGGTATTCCTGGTTGCAATGAACCCATGGGAGACACGACTGAATTGACTGCCCTGAGGTCCTGTAAGTCTCCACTTTCCTGATTTCTGAGGGATAACGAAAATAGGTGCAACCCATGGGCTGTTGGAAGGGACTATGTGACCCAATTGCAGTTGTTCCTGTGCAAGGATTCGGGCTTGATGCAGCCACTGACCTTTGAGAGGTCACTGATCAACCCAAACAGGTTATCTGTAAGCCAAGTCAGTTTGAGGAGCGGCATTCCATCRGTGGCCCCTATTAAAAACGTGTTGAAATGATTAGACCCCATTGAGTCATTAGGTCTCATCCCCACAAGGTGCCTGGGATCGGGAGTCCATAGGGTCACAGGGTGGCAGTCTTGCCTTCCGGTCCAACGATGTGCRGCTCTCTGGCTGATTGCCATGGTATTTGTTGTCCACCAGCTCCTGCAACAGTCACTGTAGAGGGTGTCAAGGGCCAGTCAAGAGGCCGATCCCTTGTGCTGTGATGGATACATCGGCTCTGGTATCATCCAGTCCTGTAAAAGACTTAGAGCCTATTTTGCAGGTGAATAATGGCTGTTGTGTCCCAATAACTTTAGACCAATATATTTGTGGAGCGCATGTGCTTGCAAAATTGCCAGTGTTTCATTGTTGCTGCAATACTGGAGCTGGACAAGGGATTGCTGGTAACGGTATRAGCTGTGCTGAATGACTCCCTTGAGGTACTCTACAAGGAGGATTGGGAGTCCAAGCCATTACTTTAATTTCCCCTTTATAATCTGAATCAATAATTCCTGGTAAAATAAACAGTCCCGTTTGAGTGGTAGAAGAATGACCCAAAAATAAAGTGTGAGTTCAAAATGGTAGTGGACCCAAAGCAGCAGTGGGTAATAAATGAACAGAGGTATCATTTCAGACTGTGGTAGAGCTCACAGCCAGGTCCAAGCCAGCACTCCCTGGGGTGCCCCTTGCAAGACCTGAGTTTGCATTGGAATTTGGCTGAATTGGGTCTCGTTGGGTTGGGGGGCACCGGACCTCGTGCCCCTCTTTGAGTTTCCCTGCTTTKGGAGTGGGTTGCTCTCCCGGTCGTATTTAGAGTGGCATTGATTACTCCAATGAAAGCCTTTTTGGCAGTGAGCGCAAGGTCTGTTTGGATTTTTGTTAGTTTTCTGTCCCTTTGGGCATTKTTTTCTAACATGCCCTTCTTCCCCACATTGAAAGCATTTAACAGTTGATTTAGCTACTTGTAGTTGCTGGGTGCCGGGATTAGAGGGGTTGGGATGACTGAGAGATGTCACGGAGATGATTTATTGCTGAATCGGTCTCATTTTTATTGAAGGGTGAGACAGTAGAAACGTGTGAACAACATCTCTACTATCAAAGACAGCAGCAGTTACAGTAACAATAGCAGCAATAGCAGCTGCAGCAGGTACGGATSTCCCTGCAGCAGCGGTTGAGGTAGCAAGCTCTCTGCAGCAGMAGTCGAGGTAGCTAAAAGCCAAAAGCCTTCTACTTTTTTCTACAAGGCCTTATATACTTTCTTAAGCCAATAAGCAAATGCCACAAAGCTGGTTAATACATTTGTACCAATCACTACTGTATGATTCTACCACAATGCGTATTTTCTTAACCAATTATCACACTGCTATTAAGGCCTGTTGTACAGGCTTATATTGCTACATTTTAACTTTCTATGAAACTCTATTATATATGGTTTTTTGCTAAACTCAAAGTTCTTAACTCTTTTACTTATCACTATTATTTTCTACATAAAACATGTTTTTACTTGTTAAAAGTACATTTCTACTTTTATAAAGCATACTTGTTTAAAAACTACAAAACTACGTTTTTGCTTAAAGCTGTAAAAGGCTCACTGTTCTAACTCAGGCAGCTTTCGCCAAGGCCTCAGATCGAAACATATATCCATTTCCATCTGTTCAAGCACAATGCTGTTTATGTACTCTGTTTGCACCTGCAAGGTCTCTGAAACCTCATTTCCCACAGCTGGGCTATTGCAGTAGCAATCAGGTCTGCCTTGTATTGTTCTGAGCCGATATCAGCACATGCTTTGATGTGGTCATCAAGTTCCACATTGGCACAGTTGCGTATCTGGTCTAAGGCTTTTTTACAGTCAGAATTGGCATTCTCATAAGCAAGGGATTTTAAAACAGCATCAGCCACCACCTGCATTTCAATTTGCCACTTAACAGCTGTTTGTAATCGGTCAATCCAGCTGATATATGGCTCTTGTGGACCTTGCTGAATAGCAGAAAAACCAGGTTCTAAATTTGTTGTATCAGGTACCTTTYGTAGGGCACGCAGGGTGATAGCAGTAGCCTCTTCCCAAGCTTGTGGCCGCAGCTGTAATTGAGCGTGGGGGGAGGCACACATGCCTGTACCTGTGAGCTGGGGTGTAGTTACGCTGATTGGTGATTGCTGATTGGCATTATTCAATGCCTGAGTTTGAGCCGTATCTACAAATTCTGTCCACGAAACTGAGTACTGTCCYCCTGTCAAAACTGTTTTAAAAAGACATTTCCAATCCACAGGTAACATAGTATGTGATTCCACAATTGCATCCACTAAATTCATAGTAAAGGAGGAGTGTAAACCATTTTCCTTAATGAATTTCCTCAGTTCCTTTACCATTTCATATGACAATTGTTCATGGTGTGGGTTTTGATTACAATATGTAACAGGCATTGCTTGTAAAAATTCAACATCACCTTCCTCCAAAGCCCTTCTTCGGCATTTCTGCATGAACCTTTCTGGCTCAGGTCCAGCAGGTAGCACTGTTTCCTCATCACGGTCGCGAGGGGACTGAGATGGGGCACAAGGTGGTGGTCGGGTTGGTGAAATCGTTGCCGCAGCCTTTCTGTGAGCTGTTTGTAATATTTCTTCTGCGCTAGGAGCAGTTGCTGCCACAGCACGTACTGGGGTCAGAGGAGGATATAAATCTGGCTCTTGCTCAGGATCAACCGGGCCAGGATCAAAAGGATCCTCTGTCTCTGGATCCTCCTCCTCAGGTGATGTTTCAGGAGGAGAGGAYAGTGTTGCATCTGAAGGGATATGATCCGCTTCCTTGAATTGTTGCAAGGCAGAATATAGCACATGCCAGGTGACAGTGTGATCAGGGTTAACATCGTGGTGAGTGACCTGCCGAGTTTGCAGGCATTCACCAACTTTCTGCCAGTGATTAAGTTCATAAGAACCRTCYGAAGGGTACCAGGGGCAATAGTGAAGAATCCAGATGAGTAAAGAGATGAGTTTCTGAGGCGGTACTTTATATCCTTGCTCCCTGGKAATGTGCAATGAAGAGTCTTTATGCAGTTTTTGGGCTGTAGTTGCGCTTTGCCCCATGACTGAGGGAAATGCCTTCCTGACCGCTCACAGGSGCTGACCTGTGCCGTATCGGCGATGATGGGAGCTCCTCGGAGATCATTCACGCACAACCAGTTGGGTCAGTCGGGGTGTGCCACCAGTCCGGATCACTGCAGCAGGATCCAGCCCATGCTGGGCGCCATTTGTGGCATATGAAGAATGAGAGACACCTTGGTGCAGGTGAATCTGTTTAATGCAGAAGCTTAACAACATTTATATCCTTAGCCCAGAGGTTAATCTTTAACAACAAGAGAAAGGACTAATTACAGTTCTACAATAAGTCTGACATCTTGATGCCTTCATCATTCTTTCCATGGTCACGGGCCAGTAGAGCAGGAGATGAAGTTCCATTCCTTCATGTTCTGTTCACTGTGATCTGTAGGTTCCACTAATCGTCTTAAATCTTACTACAGGAGTGCTTCTCCAACACTCCTTGCATCACGTCGGAGGTTCTTAATCGGAGAGGAGGAACAGATGTGACTTTGACAATTTATTTCTAAAATAACAAGCAGACTTCAGTCTCAGTGTGGCGTGAGATTTCAACAATACATTGTAAAATGGCGAATGTCACAGGACTCAGTATTGAACAAGAATTTATAGTGTTTTAGACCAATAGGTTACTGAGACAACTATTGTTTTGACTTTTTGACCTATCTTAGCTGGACCTGCCACCTGCAATGCTGCAGTATTCCCACGAACCACTCATCATGTCACGTACTCATAGATACCTCTATTGTAACATCTAAATTTTTTACTTAAACTATAACTTAACTTAAAGTATAAAGTTAAAACCCTTCACCAAAACCACCCCAAACGTGCTTTTTGTTTATCACTACGAAAACAGAACTGTAACCCTTTGCTTAAAGCCATAAATCACTGTTAATTAAGCTAACCCTAACTGCTTCCAAGGTTGTAAATCGAAGGCACTCTCGGCTTTTACTTCTCCGTTTCCTTCAGTGATCACTTGAGCAGTTTGTTCAGGTCCATGATGTCACTGTGAGTGCTGCTGCTGCTTCTGTAACCCCTTCTTTACCCCAACACACACACACACAGACACACATGCAGACACGCACACACAGACACACACAAACAAACACAAAAACAGACACAGAAACACACCCATACAAACACATAGAAAAACACACATACACACAAAAACATACACAAACACACACACACACGGAGACACGCACATGTACACAAACACAAATACAGACACACACATACACACACACACATATACAGACACAAAACCCCAAAATTAAAGACAAACACATGCACACACACACTCACACAAAGACAAATACACACACAATCACATGCGCACACATGCATAAAGACACACACACACAGACACATACAGACACAGACATCCACACACACACATCCACACATCCACACACAGATACACACACATACACGAATACACATTCACGCACACCTTCGCATATAAATATACACACAAAGACACACACACACATGAAAAAATACACACACGAACACATACAGCACAGACACACACACGGACACACATAAGCATACACACAGAGAAAAACATAAGCAGATACAAATACACACACATACACACACACACATACACAGATACACACACACCTACAAACATAGAGACAGACACGCACACACACACAAACACAAAACCAGACACACACATACACACAAATACACACAGATATACACATACACAAAACCTCAAAACCAGACATAAACATACACACACCCTTACACACACACACCTACACACACACATAAACACCAAAACAAATACAGAAATACACACACACATACGCACACAAACACATACAAACATGAACACATACACACATGTACACACACAGAGAAATACACACACAAAACCACACATACTGCCTTATACTCAAACACATACACAGACACATAAATACACACACATAAAYACAACACCCACAGAGGAATACACATGCACACAAACACCTATACAGACACATAAACACACACACATGAACTCACATACACAGATACGCACATACACACGCACAGAGACGTACACATACACAAATAAACATGCACAAATATACACATATACAGATAAACACACATACACACACAGAGAAACGAAAACAGACACACACACACATGAACACAAACATACACATGCACTCACACAAATACACACACACGCAAATATAGAAACACACAGATGCACACACACACACAGGCACATACATACACACAAACACACACAAAACTCCACATATATCGATAATCTGATTGTTGGAACAGACAAACACACACACCAAGTGCTTTTCAAAAAAGGCTTCCTCTTTCTTTAACAAGCTTTTTTATACCTTGCTTAAAGCAGTGCTGTTGCAACAGCGACTTGATTGGCTAATACAGAATTCTGCTGAGGGTTAGGACAAAGACACATTTTTAGCACTATCTCCAGCCAAACATTTTGTGGTGTTCTTGGGACTGCATTTGTTCGTCTGGTTTTTAGTTCCTCAATTTTTAAAATAGCTGAAAAGCCTTGCATTTGCATTATTGCCACATTATCACATTTTTTTAGGGATACACTTTAATTGTTTCATCAACAGGCCATCCTTCTTCTGGTATGAATTCTCCCATACACATACACACACATGCACACACAAATACACACGCACACAAACATACACACACACAGACATGCACACAGACACACACACAGAGGCACACACCAACACACACCATCAGACCAAAAAACATACACATCCACACACAAAAGCCACACACCGCCTTATAGACAAAGACCTACAGGCAAAGATAAACAAACACACATAAATCCACACATATACAGACACACATGCATACACACACACAGACACATAGGCACACACAAATACACATACAGAAATATACACATATACAGATAAACACATAAATGCATATAGAAAAACACATGGAAACGCACACAAATACACACAGACATACACACAAACACATGCACACACATGCACACTAACACATGTACACACACGAACACACACACCCACACCCAAGCGCACACACAAACACATGCACACATACACCCACATAAACACATACACACCCACACACTCACACACACCAACACATATACACACACCAACACACACAAAAAAACCCAGGCAAACACATTAAAACACACACACCAACACACACACACATACATACACATAAACACACACACAGACACATGTATATACACACACACAAACACATACACAAAAACCACACACACACAAAAACCACACACCCCGCCTTAAACACACACCTACACACACATGCACACACACAGACATACACACACATACACAAACACACACACACAAAAATCCAAACATACAGACGCACATAGACACAAACACACACACAAATACAAAAACTCACACAAAACCACATACACACATATATACACACACACACATACAAACACCCCCTTAAACACACACATCTACACACACACAAACACAAAACCACACACACAAATAAACACATACACAGACACACAAATAAACACATACACACACAAATACACACATATACAAACACACGCACACACATAAACACACACATGAAAACAGACACACGTGCACACAAATACACACCCACCTACACAAATATACAGTCACACACACACATACACACACAGAAACACATACACGCACACACAAACACACACACATACACAAACACATGTATGNATTAGCATCATCCCTGCATTCAGGCATAAGTCCTGACAATTCCCTTCTGCGACAGTGTGATGGGGAGGAAAAATGTTTCATTATGGTCATGTTTGGTAAAAGCATAGTGAGGTGGCCAAATGTGCAGGGACCAGCATCTTATCGGGACAGGATACCTGCCCATGCTCGATTGCCACAGATGAGAAACATTCCATATGGTAACTGACGAGGGATGTGTAGATTCTTCCCACCTATACCTATTGTTTGATTACACCATGCCGAGGAATTGCGATACCACRCTTTGGATGGAGTAACAGACCAGGAGCCTTTTTGGGACCAACTGTATGWCACRTTYYGACTGAAGGCGAAGCATGCCACCGCCCTCAGGGASCCCAAAATATCAAGCTCCTGCAGCTGCGCCAAATTTAGCATCGGCAGGAGCCTGTCAGGGATGGATTCCCCCCCATTCTTAGACCCGTTGGCCCACGACTTAACAAGCGTCTGATTAGCAATTGGCACAGCCACTAAGCATGTTTGAAAAGGCGATTGCGGCGTAGCAAGCGACAGACATACAGATGACTGATTAATAGCTTGGGCTAAGGTTATCCACACATTCTCTTTTGGGAGCGGAGGCACTATCGACGCTCCCGGTCCTGCACCGCAACACAGCATCATGAGCATGATTCTAAGTGCGGGATCCATCCTTGTCGTCCAGGGGACAGCCACGCCGTTGCACATCAGGTCTCACACACTGTGCCGGTATCCAATGAGGACTGGTATCTGTGGAGACACAAGCATATCCACGTCCCCACGTAATAAGGTCCCAAGGGCCCTCCCACTTGCCAGTGATGAGGTCCCTTACCCACACCTTTCCACAGGGAAAAGCCAGTGCCCCATCAGATCGGAGTGAAAGAAAATGGTTTAAAATAACAGGAACATCAGAATCAGAAGGTATCGTGAGATGGTTGAGCATGTACACTGCTTTCTGGACACAACTCTGGGGAGGCTCCCCAAGCATTCCCCTTTTTTGTTTTTGCAACATTCGTTTCAAGGAGCCATGTGCTCTTTCAACAACAGCTTGACCAGCGGGTGAATGGGGAATACCGAACTTGTGTTCCACGCCCCACAGGTGTAAAAATTGTTTCACTCGAGCAGAGGCGTAGGCAGGGCCATGATCGGTTTTGACAACYGCTGGTACTCCCAGCACAGCAAAAGCCAATCGCCAGTGTGCAATGGCATCATGGCTCTTTTCACCTGCATGAACAGATGCCCATATGACAGAAGAAAAGGTATCAATTGAGACGTGCACATACTTGAGGCGGCCAAATTCTGATACATGTGTGACATCTGTCTGCCAGAGCTGCAGCGCCCGCAAACCCCTGGGATTAACACCCATGGGCAAAGGCACGGCAAAGCCCTGGCAGTGAGGACAGGCACTGACAATGTTGCGGGCCTGAGTTGATGTGAGTGAAAATTGTTTTTGCAAAGTGCGTGCACTCTGGTGGTAGAAATCATGTGATGCCTTGGCTTGTGCCGTCCGGTCAGGCTGAGGTGCAACCCACGCAGGATTGGCAAGCTGGTCGGCTCGGGAGTTACCTTCAGCCACAAAACCTGGAAGCGAGGTGTGACTGCGAACATGCAAAACATAATAAGAATGTTTCTGCTTCTGAAGCACATCCCATAAGGATTTCAACAACAAAAACAACTTAGCGTTGTCCACCTCCTTAACAAGCAAACAGTCCAAACGCTGTGCAAGATCTGCGACATAAGAAGAATCAGTAACAAGGTTCAGTGGTACATGAGAAAAATGCTGAAATGCCATAATTACAGCTTGTAACTCGACAAGTTGAGCAGACCCGGGCTCATGCCCTTCCAACACCTGCCGACCAGATTCATCCTTCCATGTGACAATGGCTTTCCCAGTCTTTCCTGACCCCTCTGTGAAAACAGTCGGCCCCAATATGGGCACACAACTGTTCCGTGGCCATAGTGATAGAGGGGTTGATTTTGCCAGTTGCAACAACATATGGCTGGGTAAATGATAAACAATTTGGCCTGTAAAACCTTGCAGTGCTGCCTGTAAAGGGGCATTGTTAGCAAAACTCCACTCAAAATAATCTTGTTGTATTGGTAATACAATCTTTATGGTATCTCTGGCCATAAGCTGTAAGCAACACTGGAGGCATTTTATTATCAGCTGAGCAATCAATTCAAATAATGTAGGTGCTGTCTTCCTCAATTGATGAGGAAGAAAAATCCATTCCAATACATGCAGTAGGTTGGGCCAGCAGTCATTCCATTGTCCGAGGATGCCTGTGGGATGCAAATCTGGTATGGTTACAAAGACAATGGTATCAGTTGAGGGATCTATTCTATAAACTTGTCTTGTGGAAATAGCTTGCTGGACTTCCTCCAGCACTTGCTGGGCCTCGGGAGTCAGGGTTCAAGGCAAATTTAAGTCTGGGTCTCTTTTTAATGTATCAAACAAAGGAGACAACTGTGCTGTGGTCAGTCCTAGGTAAGGATGCAGCCAATTGATGATATCTAGCAATTTCTGAGCATCATTTAAGGTTCTAATAGAAGTTTGAAATTGTATGTTTTGATGCTGTATCGTTTGTTCCAGAATTTTGACTCCCAAATATTTCCAAGGGAGGAACTTTTGGACTTTTTCTGGAGCCACCTGCAATCCATAAGAATGCAAGGCAGCAAACAATTGAGGTTTTATCCTCAATAATTCCTCCTGGGTTGGTGTTGCTACCAGTATATCATCCATATAATGATAGCAATAAGAGCCAGGAAATTGTTCACGAATTCCAGATAAAGCTTGTGCAACATACCACTGACAAATACAGGGACTATTCTTCATACCCTGGGGTAGGACCTTCCACTGATACCGCTTTACAGGTTCACCATTGTTGATCGAGGGTACAGTAAAAGCAAACTTCGGTACATCCTGAGGATGCAAAGGAATTGTGAAAAAACAATCTTTTAAATCAATGATTAAAATGTCCCACCCCACAGGTAACATCGTAGGTGATGGCATCCCAGCCTGAAATGTCCCCATGCTTTCTATCACCATGTTGACCCTCCTGAGGTCATGCACCAGCCTCCATTTCCCTGATTTTTTCTTTATGACGAAGACAGGGGTGTTCCAGGCACTGGTGGAGTGTTCGATATGTCCTTGCTTTAATTGCTCTGCCACCAAGTCCTGCAGGGCAGCTAGTTTTTCTTTATTCAGGGGCCACTGGTCAAYCCACACTGGTCGTTCTGTGAGCCATCRCAGTGGCAATGTTGCAGTGCTGCCCATCTGCCCAGTGTCCCTTATTAAAGGTCTGTGCCAATCCTGACACCCCAAGCTGCAAGTACATCCCCCTCCCATAGGTTCAGTGGTGCCATTGCCACATATGGCTGGATGGTGGCTGTCTGACCCTCCTCGTTTTTCACCAACACAGGCTGTGTGCTGAGGTGGCTCTGTGTTGTGCCTCCCAGGCCTGCGATGGTTGATTCCACTGCAGTCAAAGGCCATGAATAAGGCCATGCAGAGGAAGAAACAATAGAAACRTCAGCACCTGTGTCAATCAAACCTCAAAGCCGTATCTGTGATGGGTTGGCACCGGGTAGGACGACAGTACATGTCATGTGTGGTCGCTGATCGGAGAGATTCCTGGCCCAAAAAACTTGAGGGGCCCCAGTAGATCCAAAGGCTCCAGTTCCTCGAGGCTGTTGCTCCATCCTAAGGACACAGGACTCCAAAGGCACAAGTTGAGCGATGCAGGTTTTTTCAGGGATGGTGACTGGGGGTGTAGGAGTAGAAACCATGGCATAAATTTGTCCCATAAAATCTGCATCGACAAGCCCCAGATGAACAAAAATACCCTGTAATGTAGCACTTGATCTTCCCACTAACAATGCACTTAAGCCATGACCTAARGGTCCATGTGCATTCAAGGGGACTTTGTGCACCCGGTTAGAATCTAACGTTACTGATGCTGAGGTGCACACATCCAGGCCGGCAGACCCCTTTGTGCTTCCACTGAGCTGGTTGAGCAAGCCTGTGTTTGTGGCATATTCTGGGGAGGTACTTGTGTCTGAGCGCTGTTCCCTGTCACGCTCCTCTGCCTGTTTCCTGAATTTCCCAAAGGCTGGCCATTTGCATGAAATTTGGACTTACATTGTTTCGCATAATGACCTGGCTTACCACAGCAATTGCATAAAAAACTGTTAGAATTGTTATTCCTCTTTTGCTTTTGTCCTGACTGTCGCTGTTTGCAGTCTGCCTTTAGGTGTCCCTGCTGCCCACATGCAAAGCATTTTTGTGGTGGTCGCAGGACAGCTGCCAGAGCTGACATCTTATGTTCTACTGACCCAATTTTTGAACAGGCAGTGACCATATCATTTAGGGAAGTGTCTCCTGGTAAGTTCTCAATTACCTTGCGACAGTCTTCATTAGCATTATCTCAAGCTAACTGTTTACACAACAACTGTCTCAAATTATCGTCATCAACTTGTTTTTCCAAAGCAGTGGCAACCTTTTCAACAAACTGGAGGAACAGCTCTTTCACTCCCTGTACGATTTTTACATATCGAGGTTTGGGAGAAGCCATTTCTATGGTTTTTATCAAAGCTCCTATTCCCAGTTTTTGACACATCTCAAGAACCAGGGGATCCCATCGCGCCTGCAGGTCTGGGTTTGCAAACATGCCAGTTCCCATCAGAGCTTCAACTCCAACCCCCGAGCGTGGGTCTCCTTGGGCTCGTCTCATATTTTCCATAGCTGCCTTTTCAGCCATTTGTCTCCAATTGCTCTCAAAAACTCCAAACTGCACTGGCTGGAATAAGATCTGTGCTAGGTGTTTAATATCAAAAGGAGCCAGCAAATCTGTGTTAATAACACGAATGATTTGCATAACTTCAGAGGATCCTAGACCATATGGTGCAACTCTTGTTTGCAAATCTTGAACCACGTGCCACGCTATCACACTGTGGCTATCTGCTTGATTTATGCCAGGGGCTGCTTTGAAAACCGGAAAAGCCTCACAGCTGGGGGTATTTATACACGTGCCCCCTCCCCCAGTGTCCCCAGTGCTATTCATTGTTCCCTCAGGTATACCCAAATGCTCCAACAATTCCCATTCCCCACATTCCAATGCTTTTTTTCTCACTTCATCCCAGAACCACCCCGGCTGTCTCGGTTGGACGGTCACTCTACAGGGAGGTAGTGTCCAGGGGCCCGTCGGTACCTGCTGCACACGACCACGACTGCCCACCCCTCCCTCCGTTCATGAGTCTGCATGATTAATTGTTTGTCCTCGTCTTCAGACGATTCCTCCCTTGGCAAGGGCGGATAGTCTAACTTGCTGTGCTTTTTAGAGTCAGGGGTTTCTTCGTCCAAAAGTGTTAGTTCCTCAATTTGCTCCACCGGGGACGGGTACTTGGGCTTAACGAAATCTGATGGCGCAGGATATTTTGGTTTTACATAATCTACAGGGGACAGATATTTCTTTGATGAATCTGTCCTCTATTTCTCTGCTAAAGTCAGGGAGTTCTGTTGTTCAATTTCTTGCAATTGCCCCTCCTCAGATTTTTCATCCCTTTTATCTTGTTCAGCTTTCCATTCCTTTAATACCTCATAGAGCAATCTCCACGTAGTAGCTAAACTGGAAGCAGTCTTATCACCATTTGAGATTGCGTCCCACATTTTTCGTGCCCACAGCCTGCCAGGAAGATATACTGAAGGCCGTTCCCACGTCCAGGGAAAATCCCTGTTCCCTTGCCCAGAAAAGAGTGGTGCTTAAGGCTTCCTCCGTGGTCTTAATGCCTTTTCGCACCAGCAATGCTTTCCAAGTGGATACTACAGTCTTTTCCTCAGCAGTCAACTCGTTCCCCATGACTGCAGCTAATGTCAATGTCAATGTCACTGGCAGCTCACCTTAATCCAAGGTTTTGACACAAGTCCAGACCGTGGACGGACTCCTCCGCCTCTTCTGCTATGCTGGTCTCTGTTCCCACAGCKCTTCGCCCTGCTGTCTCCCCACGACGTCTGCGGCTGTTTCACCAGTCATGTCGGGCTCACCATATATCCATAATCCGATTGTTGGAACAGACAAACACACACACCAAGTGCTTTTCAAAAAAGGCTTCCTCTTTCTTTAACAAGCTTTTTTATACCTTGCTTAAAGCAGTGCTGTTGCAACAGCGACTTGATTGGCTAATACAGAATTCTGCTGAGGGTTAGGACAAAGACACATTTTTAGCACTATCTCCAGCCAAACATTTTGTGGTGTTCTTGGGACTGCATTTGTTCGTCTGGTTTTTAGTTCCTCAATTTTTAAAATAGCTGAAAAGCCTTGCATTTGCATTATTGCCACATTATCACATTTTTTTAGGGATACACTTTAATTGTTTCATCAACAGGCCATCCTTCTTCTGGTATGAATTCTCCCATACACATACACACACATGCACACACAAATACACACGCACACAAACATACACACACACAGACATGCACACAGACACACACACAGAGGCACACACCAACACACACCATCAGACCAAAAAACATACACATCCACACACAAAAGCCACACACCGCCTTATAGACAAAGACCTACAGGCAAAGATAAACAAACACACATAAATCCACACATATACAGACACACATGCATACACACACACAGACACATAGGCACACACAAATACACATACAGAAATATACACATATACAGATAAACACATAAATGCATATAGAAAAACACATGGAAACGCACACAAATACACACAGACATACACACAAACACATGCACACACATGCACACTAACACATGTACACACACGAACACACACACCCACACCCAAGCRCACACACAAACACATGCACACATACACCCACATAAACACATACACACCCACACACTCACACACACCAACACATATACACACACCAACACACACAAAAAAACYCAGGCAAACACATTAAAACACACACACCAACACACACACACATACATACACATAAACACACACACAGACACATGTATATACACACACACAAACACATACACAAAAACCACACACACACAAAAACCACACACCCCGCCTTAAACACACACCTACACACACATGCACACACACAGACATACACACACATACACAAACACACACACACAAAAATCCAAACATACAGACGCACATAGACACAAACACACACACAAATACAAAAACTCACACAAAACCACATACACACATATATACACACACACACATACAAACACCCCCTTAAACACACACATCTACACACACACAAACACAAAACCACACACACAAATAAACACATACACAGACACACAAATAAACACATACACACACAAATACACACATATACAAACACACGCACACACATAAACACACACATGAAAACAGACACACGTGCACACAAATACACACCCACCTACACAAATATACAGTCACACACACACATACACACACAGAAACACATACACGCACACACAAACACACACACATACACAAACACATGTATGCACACACACATACATACACAGGCATACACRGACACACACACACATACACAAATAGATACACATACAAACAAACATACTGTGCTGGTTTGACTGTAAACCAGCAGGGGAAATTAACCCCACACAAATACCTCGAGAGAGATTTAGGTCAGAGTTACAATTTTAATAGAAAGGTTATAATAAATACAGTAATACAGAAAACACTGGCTTAAACCGACAGAGTCACGGGACAGCCTGGCAGTGGTTGCAGTCCTGTTGAAGTGGTGGTTGAAAACAGMAGTCTTGTAGAAGGTCTGGAACTGTGGGAAGTTCGCCTCTTCTGCTGGGTACCCCATGGTCTGCTGGGTGTCCAGTGGTCTGGGTGTCCAGTGGTACAGAAAGTTCTGGTCGCCTGGGTGTCCAGTGGTTTGGGTGTCCAGTGGTGGTCTCTCTCACTCCC
>JACAXG010000486.1:81467-96070 GCA_018881555.1 Amblyornis subalaris
TGATCCATGGCGGGAGACCAAGGCAGCAGCTGGACACGGCAACCAGCACGACAGAATCGCCCTTGGACCCTCCCATCGTGTCAGGTGACTGTGTGCCCGAAAAACCCAAGACATTTTTGAGAGGAYGTTAGGCTGTGGGCTCTGGTAGAGGGAGACTGGGATTTGCTAGAAGAAATAGGGATACTTAAAGAGGCAAAGGTAGATATGCAGGATCAGGCAATTGGTACAGAACCTCAGGAAGGTATACCAGTAGATCAAGGCGATAGTGACATCTYGCAGGGAGATATCCGAGCTTATCCTGTCCTTAAGGCTCTCCCGAATATGGGACAACCTGACAYGCATGCTACTATTGCATGGAGAGTGGTCCAGGATTTACAGTCCAAAGTASCACAATATGGGCTTGGCTCTCCTGAAGTCATGCAAATTATTAGAGTGTTGAATACTGATCTGCTTGCTCCATTCAATATTAAGCATCTAGGTCAAGTGTTGTTGCAACCTGCGCAATTTGCAGTTTTTGAGAGTTACTGGAGAAGGATGGCTGAAAAAGCTGCAGTGGAGAATATGCATCTGCCTCCTGATGATCCCAGACGTGGAGTTGGAGCAGAAGMCCTTATGAGAATGAATTTCTTTTCCAATCCTGATCTCCAAGCTACCTGGCATCCTCTGGTCCTTGAGCAGGCTCAAAGCATTGGTATGGGAGCCTTAGTAAAACGCATAGATATGGCTGCTCCTAAAACACGGTATGTGAAAATATCTCAGGGACAAAGAGAGCAATTTTTACCCTTCATGSAAAAAATTGCTGCAGCCCTTGAGAAACAGGTTGAAGATGTGACGTTAAGGCAGATATTGTGCAAACAATTAGCAACAGACAATGCCAATGATGAGTGTAGAAGGATCATAGATGCTCTACCAGGGGACCCTACACTAACAGATATGGTCAAAGCCTGCTCTAAGGTGGGGTCAGGGGACCATAAAATGTCTGCTTTGGCTGCAGTTCTGCAGCCTATTCAAGCATATCCTGATCGTGGACAAAGGCAGTCTAAGGCTGCGAACAAACAGAAACAGGCTAGACAGAAGCAAAAGGAGAACAAGRGAAGTTCCCAATGCAAGAGATGTGGTAGGCCAGGTCATTGTGCAGAATACTGTAGATCTGTGTACCATGTCAACGGTAAGCCTTTGATTAACTYGGGAAACTTGATCAGGAGCGCAAGGGGGAACTGCGCTCCGACACAAATGCTTCCTGCGGCACGGCACCAACACAGGCCTACTCAGCCAGCTTAGAGGCAGGACCCAGGGATCAGCCGGGGTGGATGTACACACTGCAGCAACAGCAACACATTGAGCCTTTTACTAGTCCCTGGAATACCCCTGTTTTCTAAAAAAAACCAAAAAAACCACAAAAAAACCCCAAAACCCAAAACAAACACAAAAAAAGCGTTCTCTCAGGTACCTTTGAATTTGGTCACTGATTCTGCTTATGTAGCAGACATAAYCCAATGCTTAGATTGTTCACTTCTAAAAGAAGTCAATAATGCGGCTCTGTTGTCACTATTGAAAACTTTGTGGCGTGCAATTAAGTTACACCAATAAATCAGGGAAATGGAGATTGTTACAGGATCTCCGGAAAGTTAATGCAGTGATGGAAAGAGGCTCGTGACATTGTCAGCACTTGCGCTGACTGTCATGGACTCGCTGCATCTCTGCCATTGGGGGTAAACTCCAGAGGCCTAAAWGCCTTGCAGCTTTGGCAAAMGGATGTAACGCATATCCCTGAATTTGGCCGATTTAAGTATGTGCACRTGTCCATCGACACTTTCTCCTCAGCTATGTGGGCGTCTGCTCATACTGGAGAGAAAGGCTGCGATGTCATTGCCCATTGGAAACTGGCTTTTGCGATCTTGAGCGTGCCTTCCTCTGTGAAAACCGATAATGGCTCTGCCTACATTTCACAGAAGACGAGGCAGTTTTTGCATCTATGGAGTGTAGGCCATAGTTTTGGTATTCTGCATTCTCCTACTGGCCAAGCCATTGTTGAACGTGCTCATGGCACCTTGAAGCGTGTTTTAGAGAAACAAAAAGGGGGAATGCATGGAGAAACTCCACAGAGCCAATTAGAAAAAGCTCTAGATACAATTAATCATCTTACAGTGCCACCAAATTCAAATAATCCTGTTATCTTGAATCATTTTCTCTCATTGCAGTCTTCAGGCGAGATGCACCTGCCTTGAGCGAAAGTCTGGGTACGAGACCTTCTCACTAACAAGTGGGAAGGCCCGTGGGAGCTTATTGCTTGGGGTCGCGGATATGCTTGCRTTTCCACAGATACTGGGGTACGGTGGCTACCTGCAAGACACATCTTGTGGCCCTGYGTTTTGCAGTTCTTCAGATGTGCAGTGTTTTTGGTTCAGCGAAATAGTTTCTCACACACTTTTGTGTAAACACGAAYTGTTGACCTAACGGCAAAGATTGTTATRAATTCCTAACCTATGTGATAGACAATATTGCTGACCAGTGGACAGCAGGAGGTGGTATTCCCATCCTCCAATCCACGGTGGGTTTTGAAAACATATAAATAAAATGAGGGCAGAGGCTGGCTCTCTTCTTCTTCCTCCCTTTTGGCCTCTGCCTGTGGGTGAACCCTGACAGCTGTGTCCGTGTGTTTATTCGAACCTGAGAACAACAACGTCTGCCCTGACCTGTGGCACCAGAGGCAGAACAGACAACCGCCAAATGATGACCAGGATGCAGACCATCAACCAGATGATCCCTCTGATGATGGCCAGGATATCGACCATCAGTCGGATGGTCCTTCTACAAGCAGAGACTGAATTTTAAGTTTCTTTATTATGGGGTCAGAACGCTATGGAGTCAGAATGTTAGAGCCCTTAAGGCTATTCAGAACTAGCAACTGATGTAGAGCCCTTAAGGCTATTTAGAATTAGTAACTGATGTAGAATTGGGTTCGTTGGATGTATCTGCCATGGCACTGCTGGAGAATCTCTCTGGCTACCTTAAATMAGTGTCTGATTTAGATTCTGTTTGGTAACCAGCCAATTGCCAAACGGACCCCTTATGCTGTGTTTGTTCTTGCTGCAAGGGATCCCGCAGAGGATTGCAAACGCTACCTTGTTGATCTTAAACAAAAAGGGAGAATTGTGGATACTGAAAAGCTTTCAGCAGAGAAATTTTCCAGCTTTCACAGCATTCTGTGAGAGCCTGCTTTTTCTCACGCAAGCTATGAAAAACAGTGAGATGTTTTGCAAACGAACCTCTTTATCTTGCACCTGTGAAGTTGTTATGAAATATTGTAATGATATTGACTAGAGAAATATTTTGGAATAGGCATTGTAGGGCTCAGCCAATCACCCTGAGAGGTGGGTGGCCAAAGGACCAATGACCTTATGGCATTCAAGTATACTAAAGTATAAAACGCATCTGTATATTAATAAATAATGCCATTTCACCTTCTTCCTGGATCRTACTTTGTGTCATGTTTTCTCTCYGTCCCCGGTACAACAGTGACACTCCTGCTCGATCTTTTCCCTTTTGGGTAGTGTGGTTCCACTTCAATAACTCTGAGACATGAAATTTTAGGAATTAAGATTTTAGCTCAAGGTTAGCTTTGCTGAAATTAATTAAAGTGAGTGTAATAAGTAAATTCAGCTGGAGTTAATTAAGGAGTTAATAATTATTTAGGGAGTTAGGCTTGAAATAGGTTTTTGACTGATTGACTGTTGTTTCATATTTGCTCAGCTGTGCTCATAATGAGAAACAGAAAGCGTCGATTACTAGATCTAAAGAAATGTAGACAATTACTAATTTTTCTATTTGAAAAATCTATTCAGAGGTAATGAAGGAAGGAACTGGAGGTCCTCCAAGGTTAAGGTCTATTGTAAAAACTCAAAAAGCAAAAAAGGCAAAGCGAGGAAGACRAGTTTTACTTCATTTTTATAAGACCCCTTCCCAAATCTAAGACCACCGACCCATTTCAAGGAACAAACCATGCATGCTTAATGACTTTTTAGCTAATTACCATATGAAGCGGAGAATAGGAGGTGTTTATGTTATAAATATGCATTTGTATTTTGAATATTTAGAACTTTTGTAGATAAATAGACTCTATATTGTTTGTGATTCAGCACTGCGTCTTAGGGAAGTATCCCATGCAGCTGCCCGGTGCCGAAATAAACATACACTTTCTAGCAGTCTTGTTAGAGAGTCTTTGTCTGTCATAGTTGGGTATCGATATTAGATCAATATCCATATTTTGCTAAATCAACTCGATCGGACGCAGGCTGTTTCCTCTCCACAGCCACACCTCTGCCAKGTGGGTTCTCCCACAAACCCAACAGTTGGTTAAGTTGAACTCCCTGCTGATTCTCTCTCCCAGGTCCACAAACAGATTTTTACCTGTCTCCAGGAGTTTTAGATCTTCCATACCCAATGGGGGAGGTGATAGTTTTTTTGCTTTTACTACTTCCCGCTCCCTTACCAAGTCTTGGTAATACTGTCCACCTTCCATAATTCCTCCCCCGAGGTTATTCTCAAAACATACCCATTTTTCTCCATTTGGACACTCCCCTCTTAACTGCTGTGCAACTGTTCCCAGGTTTTTGGCAAGCCAATAGATTTTTCCATCCTTGCTGCAGGTTTCTAATCTAGATGGGTCAAAGCACTCATTATCAAGGTGGGTRKGTGTTCTAAAGAGAGAGCCCTGAGTGGTTCCCGAATAAAGGGATTGGYAACACTTGTGGCATGAATCCATATGGCTTTTCGTTGGATAAAGTAGTAATTGCCACAGGCAGATTAACAGAGGTCTGGTATGGGATGCTTTCCCGCCCTCCATACCTGTAGGGTTGCAGCCTATGGTAGAGTGTAGTTGTTTCATTGTGGTAAAAGCAATATCCAACCTGGTCTTGCCCTCTTCTTTACTCCTTCTCACTAGGTTAATTCTTAATCCCTTTAATAGATGTGTTGCATTCCCACCCTTACCACAGTCCGAATTTGATGTAATTTGTCGATAATCCAATTCTCTCAAGGTGTTAAGAGGCGAGTAAGTGTAGTACAAGGCCAGATGTTTCCCAAGAGGGTACATATACAGATTCCAAGAACGCCTTGTTATACTTTACCGACTTCGCCAAAGATTGATAAAAATTTAACAGTCCTCAGTCCTGATGGTTATTTGAATCCTTTTTTGAGAATTAGTTTTGTATCTCCCGGATTGCTTGTCAACATCCACTCTTTTGGCTCCTCTACAGGCCCTTTAACACGACCCGCATGGGTCCATCCTCTCTCTCTGGTTKGGATTGCAGCTTYGGTGGTCAGCAGCACCTGGAAGGGACCTTCCCATTTAGGAGTTAAAGGTTGTTCTCTCCAATTTTTATCAATACCCATTCTGCCGGGTGGATRTTATGTATTTTAAAATCTAAGGGGGTGGATTGGGGAATTGGTGGGATCGAAGGCTTTCCAGAGTTTTTGCTATGGTGATGGTGTACCTCTTAGCATTAGCCTCCCTCCCTTCATATGTAGTGGTCTCATGTCTCTCTGTTAGAAAGGGTAACCCAAACATCATCTCATAAGGGGAGATCCCTAGGTCAGCTTGAGGTYGCGTTCTAATTCTTAATAGGGCTAGTGGCAAACATTTTACCCAGGACATTTGATTTTCCACCATTAACTTAGTTAACGTTGTTTTTAGGGTGTGATTCATTCTTTCCACCYGCCCTGAACTCTGTGGATGCCACTGGGTGTGCAGTTTCCAATCTATTCCCAGGCTTTCAGTCAGATTTTGTAAAACCTTTGAAGTGAAATGTGTTCCYCGGTCCCAATCAATTCTGTTTATCATCCCATACCTGGGGATAATTTGTTCCAATAGGGTTTTGCACACCACATTCVCTGTAGCCTTAGCTGTTGGAATGGCCTCCACCCAGTGGGTCRGGTGATCCAYCACCAGCAGCAAGAACTTCCACCTCTCTACCCGAGGGAGTTCAGTGAAATCCACCTGTATACTTTGAAATGGCCTCATTGCTAGTTCCTGGCCTCCAGGTATAGTTTTTCTCATGTTCTTCTTATTTACCTTTTGGCAAATCACACACGCCTCCGTTACCTTCTTCGCCAATTCATAGATCCCGATGCACTCCTAAGAAAATGGTTGCATAATGCCTGGGTGCCCCAATGTGTTTTCTGATGGATGTCCTCCAAAATTTTCCTGGCTAGGAGCTTATTTAGAAGTTGTCTCCCATCCAAAAGTTTCCACTTCCCAAACTCATCCTTGTTTCCTCCTATTTTGATTAGTTCTCTTTCCTCTGTCTCACTAAACTTTGGAATCTCTAACTCTTCCACACCTGATGTCATAACCACTAGGATCTTTTCGCTTCCATTTTCAGCTGCTTCCBTAGCCTCTCTGTCTGCCAGATTGTTTCCTCTTATTTCCAAAGATGTCCCTTTTTGATGTCCCCTTCCATGTACGACCGCAATTTCCTCCRGTCCTTTCAAAGCTTCTAATATTTCCAGAATAAGCTGTTCGTGGACCAATCCTTTTCCCTTTGCATTCAATAGACCCCTTTCCTCCCAGATCTTACCAAACATGTGTACCACTCCAAAGGCATATTTAGAGTCAGTATAGATGGTCCCCCTTTTTTTTTCCAAATATTCCAAACCTCTTTTTAGGGCATATAGTTCACAGCACTGAGCAGACCAGTTTGATGGTAATCTCCCTTTTTCTATTGCTTTCATGGTGTTTCCATCTATGATTGCATATCCTGAGTGTCTCTTTCCCTGTATACATCTAGAAGACCCGTCTATAAATATTTCTTCCCCTTCGGRAAGGGGCTGGTCCACCAGATCTTCCCTTACCTTTGTCTGGTAATTTACAGTTTCTAAACAGTCATGGATCAGGTCTTCCTGGGGCTCCCCACACAGAAACTGGGTTGGATTAAGACTTCTGGTAGTTGTAAAAGTCAAGTTATCAGTATGGGCTAGGACTGCCTCATATTTTAACATTCGGGCATCTGTCAGCCANGTTTAGTATTTCCAGAATGAGCTGTTCGTGGATCAATCTTTTTCCTTTTGCATTTAATAGACCCCTTTCCTCCCAGATTTTACCAAACGTGTGTACCACCCCAAAGGCATATTTAGAGTCAGTATAGATGGTCCCCCTCTTTTTTCCCAAATATTCCAAACCTCTTTTTAGGGCATATAGTTCACAGCACTGAGCAGACCAGTTTGATGGTAATCTCCCTTTTTCTATTGCTTTCATGGTGTTTCCATCTATGATTGCATATCCTGAGTGTCTCTTTCCCTGTATACATCTAGAAGACCCGTCTATAAATATTTCTTCCCCTTCGGGAAGGGGCTGGTCCACCAGATCTTCCCTTACCTTTGTCTGGTAATTTACAGTTTCTAAACAGTCATGGATCAGGTCTTCCTGGGGCTCCCCACACAGAAACTGGGTTGGATTAAGACTTCTGGTAGTTGTWAAAGTCAAGTTATCAGTATGGGCTAGGACTGCCTCATATTTTAACATTCGGGCATCTGTCAGCCACTTACTTGCCTTCTGATTGAGAACATTCTTTACAGTGTGCAGAGTGTGTACAATTAATTTCCCTCCAAAAGTTAGCCGATGACTCTCCTCCACCAATACTGATGTTGCAGCTATTGCCTGCACACAGGTGGGCCAACCTCGGGTGACTGGGTCTAATAATTTGGATATAAATGCTACAGGCTTCCTTATTCCACCCCAATCTTGGGTTAAAACCCCATATGCAATTCCATTTTCCACATTTACATATAGTTCAAAAGGTTTGTCTAAGGAGGGCAAATTCAGGACTGGTGCAGAAATTAACTTAGATTTTAATTCCCTTAACTTGTTTTCATCTTGTTCAGTCCAAGTTGGTGGGTCTTCTTGCATTAAATTTTCATATAGAAATTTTACCGCCTGTGTGTACTTGTCTATCCACAATCTGCAATATCCAATTAATCCTAACAACTTCCTGATTTTTCATTTCGTTCTTGGAGAGGGAAGGGAAAGGATTCCATTTACTCGCTCAGGACTCAATTTTCGGCTTCCATTTCCCAGTATGTGCCCCAGATATTTCACCTCCTGTTCCACAAATTGCAATTTCTTTTTGGAAACCCTTAACCCATTTTTGCCCTAGAAATTTAGTAATTGTATGGTGGTCTTTCTAACTGACTCTTCATCCTCCTCTGATACTAACAGGTCATCCACGTACTGGAGCACTTGTGTCTCCGGGGAAATGGGGAAGGACTGTARYAACTCTTCCAGAGCTTGCCCGAACAGGTTTGGTGACTCGGTAAAACCCTGGGGCAATTTAGTCCACCTTAATTGTTGTTTTCTCCCAGTCTCCGGGTCTTCCTTTTCAAATACAAAATTATCCCAGCTTTCTTTTGCCAAAGGACAAGCCCAAAAGGCGTCTTTAAGGTCCACCCCACTGAACCACCGATGTTGAAGGGGGCACCTTGCTCAGAAGGGTATACGGGTTTGACACCACTGGATATCAGGTTAAAGTCCTTTTATTAACTTCTCTTAGRTCTYRGACCAATCTGTATGTCCCATCTGATTTCTTGACTGGCAGAATTGGGGTGTTATGGGGGGACATACAGGGTTYTAGAGTYCCRTCCTYGATAAGTTCCCGAATCACTGTTAGTAAGCCTTTCCTCCCTTCTCTAGAGATGGGGTACTGGCAGATTCAGATGGGGTAGTCCTCTCTGTCTATATTGATTTTTATTGGGGGAATATTCAATTTTCCTCGATTTCCAATTCCTGCCCATACCCTYTCATCTATCTCTTGTTCATCTTCTTGTTTTAAACGTAGTATCTGRGCTACCATCCTCCCTTCCTCCGGGACCATACCTATCTTCAATTGAACTTGAAAATCCCTTCCCAATAGATTACATCCTGCTTCAGGCACCAACAAGATATCCCCTTCCCCAACTCTGGAATTCCCTTTTAAGACAGCCTGTTTAATAATTGGTACAGTAAAATGTGGGAAATGAAGTTTCAGAGACCTTGCAGGTGCAAACAGAGTACATAAACAGCATTGTGCTTGAACAGATAGAAATGGATACATGTTTCGATCTGAGGCCTTGGCGAAAGCTGCCTGAGTTAGAACAGTGAGCCTTTTACAGCTTTAAGCAAAAACGTAGTTTTGTAGTTTTTAAATAAGTATGCTTTATAAAAGTAGAAATGTACTTTTAACAAGTAAAAACATGCTTTATGTAGAAAATAATAATGATAAGTAAAAGAGTTAAGAACTTTAAGCAAGAACTTGAGTTTAGCAAAAAAACATATATAATAGAGTTTCATAGAAAGTTAAAATATAACAATATAAGCCTGTACAACAGGCCTCAATAGAAGTGTGATAATTGGTTAAGAAAATGCGCATTGCGGTAAAATCATACAGTAGTGATTGGTACAAATGTATTAACCAGCTTTGTGGCATCTGCTTATTGGCTTAAAAAAGTATATAAGGCCTTGTAGAAAAAAGTAAAAAAAAAACTTTTTAGCTACCTCAACTTCTGCTGCAGAGAGCTTGCTACCTTAACTGCTGCTGCAGGGACATCCGTGCCTGCTGCAGCTGCTATTGCTGCTATTGTTATTGTAATTGCTGCTGCCTTTGATAGTAGAGATGTTGTTCACACGTTTCTACTATCTCACCCTTCAATAAAGATGAGACTGATTCAACAATAAAACATCTCCGGGACATCTCTCAGTCATCCCAACCCCTTTAATCCTGGCAGTAAAATATTCTCCCTTCGCTCCCACAACCCGAATGGTATCATTACTGATTTTACATCCCTTTGGTAGACGACACACACAGGTTCGTTCTGCACCAGTGTCTACTAAAAACTCARATTCTTCCTCCTGGGGGCCTATTAAGAGATTTACCAAGGGCTCAAGATGGTACCGATTCCCCAGGAGGTAGAGCYCCTGACACCCCTAATCCTCTATACTTTCTGTTTGTACCTCCTTAAACACTCTCAAGTCCTTCCTCCTCTTTAAGCAGTCCTTTTGTAGTGTTCCTCCTTTCCACAGTAAAAACAGGTACCTCTTACTTGTCTCTCTGGCTTAGCTTGTATGAAAGTCTTACTCCATCCTCTTTTTCATCCTTTCTTGAATCCTTAGAGGAGTTGCTTTCTCGCATCGCAGCCACCATTATCTTTGCTTTAACTTTCATCTGRTCCTCATCCCTTCTCACATACACTTTCTGGGCTTCCCTCAGCAACTCATCCAGCCCTCTTTCCTGCCACTCTTCCATTTTTTCTAGCTTCCTTTTAATATCTGGCCAGGCTCTTGCCACAAAATGAATCTTTAATAAAGCCTGTCCTGCCGGGCTATCGGGGTCAATGCCTGAGTATTGTTGGATGTTTCTACGGAGTCTCCCCAGCCATTCTGTCGGTGTTTCATCCCTTCTCTGCTGCCCCTCGAGCGCCCTTCCTATATTACTGCCTCGGGGTACCGCCTCTCTTATCCCTTTGATAAGCAGATTCCTGTAATCACTCATGTTCCTCCGACCAGCCTCATCATTTGGATTCCAACTGGGGGGATGTTTAGGGCATTTTATGTTCCCTGGGGGGGCCTTGTTGGTTTTCCCTCTCCCAGATCCTCATTCCTGCCACCCTAATAATTTGTCTTTCCTCCGGGGAAAATAAAGTTTTCATGATGGAGTCCATTTCATCCCACATATAAATATTTGGTCCTAAAAATTGATCAAATTGATCTGCCAAACCCACCAGGTCTTCTAGTAACCCTTTTGCTTCCTTCTTAAAAACTCTCACCTCCGAAGATGTCAGTGGGGTATTTACAAAACCTATTCCCCCTTGAACTCCTCCCATGGGTACCTCCTGCAAAGGAAACAAGCCAACCTTCTGATCTCCTTCACTCCCATTTCCACTTCCCTGCCTAAAAGCCCATTTTCCCCAGGTATTTTTATACGGTCCTTCATCTGTGGAGCAAGGGACGGATGCCCCAGATGGCTCAACTGGGGAMCTGGATATACCTGAGACGGAGGGGATATTTGGATCGGAGTAGTTAACTGGCCCAGCCAGAATAGCTGGTATAGYGGGAATAGGGGCCATTGGAAATATTGGGTCTACTGGAATAGGAGGACACGGAGGAGGTAACAAATCTAACGGGTCCCATGCTTTCTCTTTTCTTACTTTACTTTGTTCTTCCTTAACAGTCCCTGATATCTTAAACACCTTTGTACCAGTAGTCTCAACCATACCACCAACCCAACTTGCTGCATATGTGCTCTCTTCCAGAACAAAAGGTTCCCTTTTATTAACAAAAGTATTTAGAGCTTGGCAAATCCAATTCTCTGAGGACCCGTATCTGGGCCAATGAACATGGTCCGATCTTATTTCCTCCTTTGTCCATTCTAGCATGCAATATTGAATCATTTTTATTTTGTTTAATCCTTTTGTAGAGGGGTCCTTTTCCCAATTTGCCAATTTAATTCCTTGGGGACTGTCCAGTGGTATATCCTTACTAATTTTCTTATTTCCTTTCTTCCTCGAAAGTGACTTGCTCCCTTTTTGTCCCATCTTCTTTAAGTTTTGTTATCTGTTCATTACTAATCCGAAATCACAAATTCAAAATGATGCCTTACACCTTACAAATCAAAATGGCGCTTCCTACTTCGGAAAACTAAAATAGCGATCCCGCCTCACGAAATCAAAATGGCACTTCCCGCCTCAGAAAACCAAAACAGCAATCCCGCCTCACAAAATCAAAATGGCGCTTCCCGCCTCCTTAAGGGCACACAAGGACACAACTCAAAAATGGTACCTCAAAGAACCCCAGGGGAAACTTTTCAGAATACAATAGTTCTCTGGCAAACCGATCCAGAGAACTGCTCCCTCCCTGTCCACCTCACATCTTGGGACTCCCGAAACACCCAGGCAAAGTCCCCCAGCCCTCCAAGACCACCAGAACACCCAGGCAAAGTCTCCTCCAACCTTAACCTTCCAGCCAAGACTCCCGGAACACCAGGCAAAGTCTCCCAACCTTCACCTTCTAGGGACTCCTGGAACACCCAGGCAAAGTCCCCCAGCCTTCACTCAACCTTTTACCTTCTTTTCTTGGGTCAGGAATTCCCAGAATACCCAGGCAAATTCCCGACCCTTCCTTTCGATCTGAGGCCAACCTTTGGCTTATGGAACCCCCGGAACACCCAAGCTAAATTCCCAACTCCTGTGAAGATTTCCAAGGGCTCACTCACTCCTCTACCACGTCTCACTCACACCTCACTCACTTCGTCCTCATCCACCCCCGGCATGGTACTCACGGTTCCTTTTCCCATCCGGGCCTTAGTGCACCAGGCTTATGGGCCACTGCGCAAAACCTTGAGGGAGCCCTTGGTACCTTTTTCTTTCCATCTGCTTTGATGGGTCCCTTCTTGTCTCCAGTGTATTGGCCAGCAATCTCCGGCGACACCAAAGGAAGCCGGTTGAACCGCCAAAAAGTCAGCGGTTCAGTGAAAGTCAGTGCCTCCTGCCCGGAATCCTCCAGGGCCAAGGAGACGAGGCTTCTATCCCAGACGAGCCCCCAAATTGTGAGAAACATGCTCACTCAATGAAAAATGTAAAGGTTTATTAAAAGGACAATAGGGGACAAAATGATAAGAATCATCCACTCAAAGCAGAGGGGTACTGCGCTGGGTGCTTGGCTGCAGACAGGGTACAGCTAGAGGCACACCCTCTAGCTAGGTGACACAGTTTTTATACCCTCCCTAGTCCCACCTCCTTGGAGTGTTCTTATTGGCTCGTTGTCCTGGGGGTTAACACCACTTCCCTCCCCTTTCTTAACAAGAACTTTTAACAAGATTATACCTAACAATATAATTAACAAGGGTACCTAACCACTATAACAATTAACTCACTCTCATAACCATTATTATAACAATTAACAATAACATATAACAACTCACTAACAATAACCATTTACGAAGTCAACTCTTTAACTGTATTTATAGCACCTATGATCTGAGAAATGCTYGTTAGGCCTTGGCCTTGACAAACAGCCCCTGGGCTCAGCTCCTCTGGAGCTTATCAGAAACTCTGTCTGTTCCCAGGTACTGCTGCTGTCTAACGAGCTCCTGTTTTCTTTAGGAACAGCCTTGGAAACTGTTTTTCTTGCCTGAATGGCACAACACCACTGTTCTCACACTTTCAAGGGAAGTGTGCTGACCCAAACTGTGGGCAGGATGAAACTCATGTCTCTTTAATTGGATATTTTATTGTTATTTACCACTACTACTTTTTCATCTTCTTCTCCTTCTTCCTATTCTTCTTCTTCTATTATTTACCACTACTATTTCTTCTTCTTCATCTTAGTCTTCTTATTCTTATTCTTTACTACTGCAATTACTACTATTTCTTCTYCTTTATCTTCTTACTCTTCTTCTTCTTCAACTTATTATTCTTATTGTTGTATTGTTATTCTTACTATTTTTATTTATTATTATTATTATTATTATTATTATTATTATTATTATTATTATTATTATTATTTACTGCTACTATTTCTTCATCTTCTTCTTCTTATCCTATTCTTATTCCTATTCTTATTATTATTATTATATTTTGAGTGGGGGGTTGTTTTTTTTCTCCTCCTGTCACAGTCTGGACAAACTTAGGAGGAATACTTGAAGAGCCTCCTCTGCAAAAGATAGCGTCCTAAAACTCCCTTCCCCTCCCAATAAGAATTTCTCAGAGGAAAGTGAAAAAAACCTGTTTATTTAACAAACCAGCTACTGGGGGGGGGTGTGTGCATGCAGGCACCAGGGGAAGGGAAAAGAAAATTCAAAAATGAATAATGTTAGATAATAAACCTCTTGTGGTGAAGACAACCTGGATGAATTCAGAGTCCTCTGTTCCCTGGGTGTAGTTTTCTGCCCTGTCTCCCTCCAGCATTAGGATGGTGCAGATCTCCCTGGGCTCAGGGTGGGGTAGGCCCCAGAGTTCAGTAGTCTGTTGTAAAGTTCCAGAGGAGGAAGGAAAAGAAAACACAATCCCAGGGAAAAAACCTGTCTTCTTTCCTTGCCTCAGGCAGAGGAGGGAAAAAGCCAAAAGCAAGTTTCAATTCCCTCTGATATCCTTCAGCTGAGCAAAAGCAGGGCGAAAGCTCACAGGAAAAAAAAGGTTAAAAGTGTCCCCTTCTCCTTCTGCCACACAGAAAAGCGGCCAGTGAGAGTTCCCTCCTGAGAACCACAACAAAGCTAGCTGATAAAGCCAGGAATGTAAACACCTTCAAAGAAAACCAAAACACAGTGTCTGGCTTCTTGAGACAGCTTAAAGACACAGAGTTAATATTTTTTCATTAAGCAGGTGATTGGGATATATAGCATCATAAAGTCACTCCAAGGCACCTACTACTATTTCTTAACCCCAGCTTGGATTTCTTTGGCAGAGCCGTGTGTGTGGCAGTCGTGCAGGGCGGTCCCTGGAGCAGTCCCTGCYRTGGGTGCCCTGTSTGTGCCAATCCCGTGGCAGTGGCTCCAGGCAGGGCCCCGGCACAGCCCGCACCACGCCCGCAGCGCCCGCCTGGAGCGGGAGGGACGTTCCTCTGGGGGAGCAGGCTGCCC
>JACAXG010000487.1:56853-84652 GCA_018881555.1 Amblyornis subalaris
CCCCGCTCTCACGAAGGCCCCGAAGCGCAGCTCGTCCCCCTCCCCCAGCAGCAGGTCCGCGCTGGCGCCGCTGGCCCTGGAGATGGCGCTGGCGCAGCCGAGGGCGCGGCGCAGCGCCCCGGAGCCCGTCACGTGATCCGCGTGGCAGTGCGTGTTGGCTGCGCGGCGACGTCATCGGGGTGACGTCATCACCCGGGTGTGACGTCATGGGACACACACCCACACACACACACCCCCCCCTCCCATCCCCATCAGCCTGGAATGGGTCTGGGGCTGCCCCCCCGGTTCGCTCCCAGTCCCTTCCCAATGCCCCCCAGCATCCCCCAGTGACCTCCCAGTGTCCCGCCAGTGTCTCCCAGTTCTCCCTCAGTACCTCCCAGTACCCCCCAGATCCTTCCCAGTGCCCCCCAGACCCTTCCCAGTACCTCCCAGTACCCCCAGTGACCTCTCAGTACTTCCCAGTACCCCCCAGTTCGCTCCCAGTGCCCTCCAGACCCATCCCAGTGCCTCCCAGTGTCCCTCCAGTGTCCCCCAGTTCCCTTCCCGCTACCCCCCAGTGCCCCCCAGTTCTCTCCCAGTGCCCCACAATGTGCCCCAGTGCCTCCCAGTCCCACCCTCCAGAACACCCAGGATGTTTAGGGGCGTTGCGGTGGAGCATTGGGGTCCCTCTGTCCGGGGCCCAGATTTGGGGGGAAYCCTGGGGATTTGAGGGGTTCTCAGGCCCTTGCGGGATATGGGCGGGGTTTGAGGTTATGGGCGGGGTTTGTGGGATGTGGGCGGGGATTTTTGGGATCTGGGCGGGGCTCGGGTGGGCGTGTCCGGCGCACCCGCGTAGCGCAGGGTGAGGCCGAGCTCCCGCAGCAGCCGCAGGTCCCGGGGCACGGTCTCGAGCACGGGGTCGATGATGACGGCGTCGCCCGTCCCCGCGTCCGCCAGCACGTACGTGTAGGTGCAGGACGAGGCCTCGAACAGCTGCGCCCCGACAGCGCCGTCACCCCCAAACCCCCGAATCCCCCCCAAAACCCCGCRGGTCCCCTCCCCAAGAACCCCTTTCCTCGGGATCCCCCCTCAAAACCCCCCTCGGCGCCTCCCTCAATCAAGGCCCAGCTGACGCCCCCCGACCTTTGATCCCTCATTGATCCGGAAGGTCCCCCCCGTCCCCTCTCCCTGGATGGAATATCGGCTTCGGTGCCCCCCCGCCTCGGTCCCCCCCACCTGCCGCAGCAGCAGCTGCCGCCCCGCCCCTGGCGCTGTCGCGAGGCCGCGCCCGATCGCGACCGCGGCGGCGGGGAGCCGGCGGAGCAACATGGCGGCGGTGGGGCCCACAGGGGAAGACGCGGCCCCTTTAAGAGCCGGCGCGAGGGGAGGGGCGGGGCTTAAAGCGGCGGGAAGCCTTAAAAGGGCAACGGCGCGGGGGATGGGGCCGGCCTTAAAGGGGCAACGCACTAGGGGAGCAGTGGGGCCGCTTAAAGCGGCGATAACCCTTAAAAGGGCAATGCGGGGGGGGACCCACCACTCAAAGCAGCGTTTATTGAATGAAAAACGTCAGTAGTGGCGCCCGCCTTAAAGGGGCAACGCCTGTAGCAGCGTTGTATGTCTATATAAATTTATATATGTTTATTATATATCTAGATATGTATATTTTTATTACATATCTATGTATTTATATTTTCATATATAGAGATATTAATTTAAATGGCAATTTACCTTGTCGTGGTGCCCGCCTTAAAGGGGCAACGCCTGTAGGAGCGCTGTATGTMTGCATAAATTTATATGTATTTATTATATACTTTTTTATATTTTTGTAAAACGGCAACACACCTTGGAGCGAGGCCTGCCGATGCCCGAGAAGCCACGCCCACTCTGCTAAAACCACGCATTAATTTTCTACCCAAAATTGCTTTATTTGATCTCAGGGAAGGTCGGGGGGGGGGCGGGGTGAGGAGGGGTGGTGATGACGGTCACGGCGGCGGCAATGACGTCACGGCGCTGACGTCACGCGCGGGGCACGACGGCGAAGGGCTGGGCCGGCAGGGGGCGCTGCCGCTCCCCGCACAGCAGCAGCCAATGGGGGCGCACGAAGGTCAGCGAGGGGCGGAGCTCCAGGGCCTGGGGGCGGGGCCGGGGTTAAAGGAGCAGGACCTCGAACAGGCCCCGCCCACCCGGCCCTGCCCTGCCCTGCCCCGGTGGCCACCGCACCTCCTCGAAGGCCGGGTCCCAGTCCTGGGCGGTCACCACGTGCGTCACCGACTCGTCCATGTAGGGGGCCAGGGTCCTACAGACCAGTACAGACCAGTACAAAACCAGTATGGACCAGTACAAACCCATGGGAAGCAGAGCTCACCCGTATGAACCCACAGGCGCCAGTACAAACCAGTATGGCTGGTTATGGCGCCCCAGTACCACCCACTGTAACCGCCCAGTACGCCCCAGTACAGGCTCCCAGTATGGCCCAGTGTCMCCTCCCACCACAGCCCAGTACACCCCACTTTAACCCAGTATAACCTCCCATGAGACCCCAGTATAACCCGAAAGAACCATATATATTACCAGTATAACCCAGTATAGCCTCCCAATACACCCAGTACAACCTCCCAGTATAACCCAGCACAGCTGCCCGGTCCAACCCACTCTAAGTTCCCACTATAGACCAGTATAACCAGTTTAAGCTCCCAGTATACCCCAGTCTGGGCCCCGAGTCCCCTCCCAGTCCCTCCCAGTGCCCCCAGTCTGACCCTCCGAAGGCCACGACGTAGCGCAGCAGCCGCCGCCCCTCCCCCTCCGGGAATTCCCCRTGGAAAAAGAAGGTTTTGTCCTGAAAGAAGTCTGGGGGGAGAAAAAAGAAAAGGGGCATGAGAAAGGGGAGACCCGGGGGTGGGGGAGGCGTGGGGGGAGGGGCACGCACCGGGCAGGGGGGGGATGGGCTCCCCCTCCCCCTCCTCGTCCTCGCTGTTCTCCTCGGTGGAGCCGCCGTAGGGGTCATCCCTGGCGTGGGGGAGGGGTCAGGGGGGCGGGGCCGGCTGTGACCCCACCCCACGTGTGACCCCACCCCTTTCACCCAAACTCACTCCTCTGATTGGTCGTCGCTGTCACCTGACTCGGGGGGCGTGGCCGGCGCCGCGGGGGGAGGGGTCAGCGGGGTCGCAGGTGTGTCCAGGTGAGCCGGCCCCGCCCCTTTCCTCACCTTGGGGGAGGGGCGTGAAGGGGGTGGGGCATCTTCAGCCCCCTCCCCCTCGCTGCCGGAGGAGGCGGAGCCATCCAGGAGGTACCTGGGGGGAGSGGCAGGGGGTTAAGAAGCCACGCCCCAAATGGGTGTGGCCTCTCGTGAGTGGGCGGACCTTCACCTGCAATCCTTGGGGGGCAGGGCTAAGACCAAGTGGGCGTGGCCTCTTTAASCCCCTCCCCTCAGGGCATGGACCCTATTGGCCCCTCCCAAAGTGGGTGTGGCCTTTAGGGACCCCTCCCAAGGGCGCGGTCTCAATTTAACCCCTCCAGCGTGGGTGTGGCCTCTTCCCACAGGGGCGCGGCTGGGGTGGGTGTGGCCTATAAGGGTGTGTCCGGGAGGGTGTGGCCATTCGGGGTGTGTCCCCCGGGGGTGTGGCCTATAAGGGTGTGTCCCTCGGGGGGTGTGCCCCGTAGGAGTGTGTCTCTCAGGGGGTGTGTCCTGTAAGGGTGTGGCCCGTGAGGGCGTGTCCCGGGGGGGCGTGGCTTACGGGCCGCAGGGGAGGCGCCGCTGCAGCCTCTGACAATCCCAGATCCAGGCGGGGCCCACCAGGAGCCCCCCRAGCTCCCGGGCCCGCGCGGCCTTGGGCGTCCGAGGGAAGGCGCACCTGGAAAAGGTGGGTGGGGGAAGGGCAGGGTGGGGTCAGGGGGCTCACCTGGGCGGGGGGCGGGGCCGGGAGAGCCCTCAGGTGAGGGGGGGGGGGGACACCTACACCAGGTGGGTGCTGTCGGGGGTCCAGTCCGGCCGGTACTCGGCCCCCAGCCCCACGGCCGCCGCCCGCAGTTGGCTCCTCAGGGGGTTCTCGAAGCCGCTCAGCACCAGCACCACCCCCCCCAGGATGGGCCCCCCGGAACTCGGGGCGGGGCCGGAATTCCGGGGGGAGGTGGTGGTGGGGCTCCGGGGGGTCCCCGAGGCCGGGGCGGGGGCGCTGGGGGGCCGGGGGGGCTTGGGTTGTTTGCGGGGGGGGGTCCCGTTGGTTTTGGGGGGCGGGAGGCGGCGCTTGGGGGGCTGTGGGGGGAGAAATGGGGGAGGTCGGGGGGGGGATTCAGCAGTTTGGGGGATCCCAAGGGTGGTTTAAGGGGTCCCCAGGAGGGGGTTGGGGGCTCCCAGAGGTTTGTGGAACCCCAAAAGGGGTTTTGGGGGGTCCCAGGGATTTGGGGGTCCCAGAGGGGAACCAGGGTGGGTTTAGGCGAGTCCTAGGGGTTTGGGGGGCCCCTGGGGGGGGAATTTGGGGGTCCCAGGGTCCCCCCCTTACCTTGGGGGAGGAGCCTGCGCTGGCCTGGAGGGCGGCGACGGCGTAACTGGGGCCAGGGGGGTCTTGGGGGGGTGCTGGGGGGGAGAGGAGGCCGTGAGGGGGGTCCTGGGGGGCTGGGGGAGTTGGGGGAGGGGCGAGGTCTTACCTGGGGTGGGGGAGGGGGGACGCTGGTAGAACAGGGCCCCGGGGGGGCGCCGGGGACTCTCCCCCTCCTCCCGCAACGTGAAGGGGCCCAAGCGCCGCACCTGGGGAGAGGGAGAGGATTTGGGGGGGAGTTGGGGGGCTGGGGGGTCACTGTGGCATCGTGGGGGTCACTACGGGGTCACTGGAAGGGGTCACTAGGAAATCACTTTGGGGGACACTGGGGGGGTCACATGGGGCTTAATAAGGGCTCTGTGCAGGGGTCGCTTTGGGGGTCATTTGGAGTCACTTTGGGGGTCATTTTGGGGTCACTGGGGGGACACTTGGGAGGTCACGGGGCAGTCAATAAGGGGTCACTGGGGAGTCACTTGGGGGATCACTGTGGGAGTCGTTTTGGGGTCACCGTAGGGACACTCTGGAGGTCACGGGGTGATCAATAAGAGGTCACTTTGGGGGTCGCTGTGGCATCATGGGGATTGCTGGGTGGTCACTCGAGGTCACTGAGGGATCACAGGGGGTCACTGTGGGGTGACTYTGGGGGTCACTCACCGGCGCCTCAGGCGGGGCCTCGTCGTCCTTGGG
Organism: Amblyornis subalaris; assembly: GCA_018881555.1. NCBI lineage: Eukaryota > Metazoa > Chordata > Aves > Passeriformes > Ptilonorhynchidae > Amblyornis > Amblyornis subalaris. Next base: position 62,055 of record JACAXG010000487.1, read on the forward strand.
GGCCGCGAACACCCGGATGAAGGAGAGACCATAGGGGCGGCTCTGGGGGGGTCACSCAGGTGTGCGTTGGGGTCCCCCAGGTGTGCTGAACCCCCCCGGTGTGCCCCAAGCCCCCCCGGGCGCCCCTTACCTGGCAGTAGGGTTGGCTCAGCACCACACGCAGCCGGTCCCAGGTGCCCTGGGCCGGACCCTTGACCAGCGAGTCGGGGCCGAAGAGCCGAACCCGGCGCGGCTCCGCCCCGGCCCTGCTCTCGCTGGGAGACATCAGGGCGGCACTAGGCAGCAGCACCTGTGTACAGGTGAGGGGTCCAGGTGAGGGTCAGGGGTCCCGGGTGAGGGCCAAGGATCTCAGCTGAGGGTCAGGGGTCCCAGGGCTCACCTGGAAGTCTCCTCCAGCAGAGGACCCCACCAGGACCTCCACAAAAGCAGCGCCGTCATTCCCGATGTGCAGCGAGTGGATGGGCCGGGATCCCCCCAACTGCGGGACCACCTCGAAAATCACGGGGGGGGCCAGGAGACCCCCCCTCCACATCCACTCCTGCCCCCTCAGCAGGATTCGGACATCCAGGACTCCCCAAATCTTCACAGGGGACCCTCAAGCCCCTTCCCCAAGAGTCTGGGGGTTCCCAAAACTGAGAGGGGACCCCCAACACCCCCCCGAACTCCCCCAGACCCCCTCAGGGACTCCCTAAACCCCTCAAGGAGTCCCTCCCAGTGCCCCCCACGCCGTTCCCAGTCGCGCCCAGTCCCTCCCAGTTCCCACTCGGTGCCCTCCAGTCCCTCCCAGTGGCCCCCCCATCCCCTCCCCACCTCCAGCACGACGCTCAGCTGCTTCTCCCCGGCCGCCGCCCCCCGCCAGCGCCCGCCGTCGTCGGGCCGCAGCAGGTTCTCAGCCGGGTGACGCTGCGGAGACACGGCGGGGGTTCAACACCGGCCCCACCGCAGCCTCCCCGGGCCCCCAGAGCCCCCCGGACCCACCGGGTCGGCGCTGGTCACGGACACGACGCGCGTTAACGGGATCTCCGGCATCGCTGCGGCCGCCGCCATCCACCGGAAGCCGTCTCAGAGCCCCTGCGGGAGCCGCTCTGCCAATACCGCTCTCAACTCTATGGTTCCGGGTTCCGGGTGCTACTGGGCGTGCGCAGTGCGCCGCTCTACCCGCGGATCCTCCCGCCTTTGTGACCCGCGGTCCTCCAGCGCTTTTTCCCGCCTTTTTCGCCGCGCGCGCGAAGGCGTGAGGGGAGAGTGGGGGTAATTAGCGCCCTGGAGAGTAATTAAGGGGCTGAGGGGAGTAATTAAGGGGTGGGAGGAGCTATTTAGACCCGTGGGGGGGTAATTATGCCTTGGGGGATAATTAATTCACACTTGTCACTAATTAATCCTCAAATKAGACATTTTGGGGGTTTTCGGGGTGTTTATTGGTCCCATGACCCGCCCCCGGTTGCTCCCAGCGCTCCCAGTTCAGCCCAGTAACCGGCCATACTCGGCCAGGGCCGACGATTTCTTCACCCCGTCCCAAATCCGGGCAGCGTAGTGGAACCTGCAACCAGTTTGGACCAGTATGGACCAGTACAGACCACTATGGGCCAGATATGCCCTCCCAGTTACCCCCAAGCCCCCTCCCAGTTACTCCCAGTGCTCCCAAACCCCCTCCCAGTCCCCCCAGTCACCCACCAGTCCCTCCCAGTACATCCCAGTTCCCTCCCAGTTTGCCCCAGCCCCTCCCAACCTCCTTCCCACTCACTCCCAGCCCCCCCAGCACCTCCCAGTGCCCCCCCAAGCCCCTCCCAGTCGCTCCCAGTAACCTCCATCCCCCTCCCAGCCCGTCCCAGTCTCACCAGTTGCGCTCGGTGAGGAGGCTGTGGGATAACTGGGAGCGGGCGGCCGCCAGGACCCTGCCCCGGAGCCGGGCCAGGAGCCCCCCGACCCCTCCCCGGCCCCGGAACGGGGGCAGGGCCGGGAACAGCGCCCCTCCCCCACCTGGGGGGGACACAGGGGTTACTGGGAGCACTGGGATATACTGGGAGGGGGTTTAGGGGGCACTGGGAAAGGAGCAGGAGCAACTGGGAGGGGATTTGGGGGTGCTGGGGTGGGTTTAGAGGGGATTGGGGGATATTTGGAGAGACTGGGATATACYGGGAGGGACTGGGACATACTGGGAGGGAGTTTAGGGGGCACTGGTGGGGACTGTGGGAACAACTGGGAGGGTCTGCGGGGGTTATTGGTCTATACTGGTCCATACTGGGGCCTCACCTGCCCGGGGGAGGGCGTCGTCGGCCTCGTCCTCCAGGGGGGGCAACAGGAACAGATTCACCTCGGCCTCGGGGGGGGCTGGGGACGCCCCCGAAYTCCCCGGGAGCAGCTCCCGCATCGACAGCGACCCTAAACCCGCCCCAAATTCACCTGGGACCCCCCAAAATCCCCCCCAAATTCATCCGAGACCCTCCAAATCCCCCCCCCAAATTCATCTGGGCCACCCCCCAAATTCATCTGAGACCCTCCAAATCCCCCCCAAATTCATCTGGGACCCCTGAAACCCCCCTAAGGTTCACAAGGAACTCCCAAAACCCCTCAGGGACCCCGCCGAACTCCCCAGGTCGCCCCTCAAACCCCTCAGGAGCCCCCAAAACCCTCCAAATCCCTCCTAAGAACTCCCCAAACCTCTCCTCTTTCCCCTGGTACCCCCCAAACCCCCCCTAAACACAGCCCCTGAGCCACGAGGGGGGTCCAGGGGGTCTCCCCAGGTGCGTCCCCCCCCTCAGGCCCCCCCCAAATGCCCCGTACCCCGATACTTGAGGCGGGAGTGGGCCATGAGCCGCCCCAGCACGCGCTGCATCTGCCCCAGGCGCCGCGGGGAGAAGCACTCGGGGGGGGCCCGGGTCTGCACGAACACTGGGGGGGGCACTGGGGGTCACCGTGGGGCTGGGGGGCACCTGGAGGGGTGGGGAGGGGGTTGTGGGGTTGGGGGGAGGGGGCTTGGGGGTGGGCAGGGGGTGGGTGTGGGGCAGATCTGTGAGTTGGGATTTATGGAGCAGCATCTGTGGGGTGGATCTGTGGGTCACATCAGTGGGCCAGGATCCATGGGGGAGATCCATGGATCAAGATCTATGGGTCAGGATCCATGGGTCAGGATCTATAGGGGAGCTCCGTGGGGCTCACCCAGGTGTGGGTAATACTCCGAGGGCTCCTCGGCGCCAGCCCCGCTCGAGTCGTGGCTCGGGGAGGGCGTCGGGGGCTTCACCATCTCGGCTGTCTGCAGGAACCTGCAACGGGGGCACGGCTGGGGTCAGGGTGGGGCAGAAACTGTGGGGCAGTTATGGGTCATCCTGGGTCAGTTTTGGGCCAGTTACGGGTCATTTCTAGGTCAGGTGTGGGTGTTTTGGGTTGTTTCTGGGTCAGTTCTTTCGGGTCTGTTTTCAGTCACTTGTGGGGTCAGTTCTGGGTCACTTAGGGGTCAGTTGTGACTCAGTTTTAYGTCAATTATGGCCCAGTTTTGGGTCACTTATAAATTAGTTGTGGATCAGTTTTAGGTCACTCCTGGGTCAGTTTTAGGGCACTTTTAGGTTACTTCTCGGTCAGTTTTAGGTCACTTCCAGGTCAGTTTACGGTCACTTCCGGGTCAGTTTAAGGTCACTTTTCGGTCACTTGTGTGTCAGTTTTAGGTCAGTTTTATGTCACTTTCAAGTCACTTATGGGTTACTTTTAGATCACTTCTGGGTCAGTTTTGGGTCACTTCTGGGTCGGTTTTAGGTCACTTTCAGGTCACTCGTGCTCCAGCCCCACCTGTAGAGCCCCAGGTCCGTGAACCAGTCCTGCACCAGCAGCACCACGTGGCACACGGTGAACAGGAAGGCGGCGATCTGCAGCGACTGAGGGACGTTCGTTAGCACCRTTAGCGTAATTAAAAGCTCATTAGCATAACCACCCCCCCTCCCGGCCCCGCCCTCACCTGCGTCTCCACGTAGGCGTGGGGCAGCGCGAACTCCGGCGGCAGCTTCCGGTCATTGTTGATCAGGTGATCCAGGTGGGCGGGGCTGAGGATGGGCTGGGGGCGGGGCCRCGAGGGGTGGGGTCAGCAGATGGGCCACACCCACCCCAGTATGGTAATGAGGGGAAGGGGGAGGGGGAATTAATTAAGTGTGGTAATTGGGGATAATGATGGTAGATGGGGTAAATGCAGTAATTGGGGTAATTACGCTAAATAGGAGTAAATATGATAATTCGGGGCAATTATGGGGTGATTCCGGCTGAATATTTGTTATTTAGTGATAGTTAGGGGGTAATTCAGATTAATTATTGGCAATAAGGTTAAATTGGGGGTAATTAGCCTTAAGTATGGCATAATTATGAGCATTTGTGGAGTAATTAYGTGGATTTATGGAATAACTAGTATTAAGTACAAATACTTTTGGGCTAATTGGGATTTTTGTGGGATAAATAAGGATAATTAGCATTAATCTGGGGATAATTGTATGATAATCACGGATAAATACAGGGTGATTAGCACCAATTGTGAGGTTAATTTTCAACATTTATGTGGATTGTAGAACTAATTATGAGCAATTAGAAGTGAGCGTTTGTTAACTGAGGTAATTAGTGTTAATTAGTGTTAATTACCTGTGTGTCCAGGAACAGCACTCGCTCCTGGGTGACGAACAGGTCGATGCCCCCGGTCTGGGCCCCGCCCCGCTCCCGCAGCTCCGGCGGCTGCGGCCGGAACACGAACGACCTGGGGTGGGAGGGACCCTCAGAGACCCCCCGGGATCCCCAAACCCCTCCCAGTCCTTCCCAGTAGGTCCCAGTACCTCCCAGTGCCCCCCTAAACCCCTCCCAGTCTCCGTCAGAGCTCACCCAGTCCTTCCCACTACCTCCCAGTGCCCTCCCAATCCATCTGAGTCCCTTCCCAGTCCTCTCCTCACACATCCTAGTCCCTCCCACTCCATCACCAACCCCTCACAGTTGTCCCCAGTCCCCTCCAGTCCCTCCCAGAAGGCSATAATCTCCTCCCAGTCCTTCCCAGTGCTCCCCAAATCCCTCCCAGTCTGTCTGAGCCCTCCCAGTGCCCTCCTAATCCATCCCAGTCTCCTCCCAGTATATCCCAGTCCCTCCCACTCCACCACTGGCCCCTCTCAGTGGTCCCCAGTCCCCTCCAGGTGCTCCCAGTTGTTCCCAGTTCCCTGCCAGTCACCTCCAGTCCCTCCCAGAAGGCCACAATCCCCTCCTGGTCCTTCCCAGTGCCCCCACCACCATCTCCCAGCCCCTCCCAGTACCGCGGGTCCTCCTCGGGCTGGTTCCCCGCCAGCAGCGACAGCACCGTGGACTTGCCCGTGCCCTGCAGCCCCAGCGCTCCCACCACCAGCACGTCCGTCTGCTCCAGCAGGAACTGGGAGCACCGGGAGTCACCGGAGGGGTCCYGGGACAACCCCCCCGGGTCCGCCCCTCCCCCCAGTCCCCTCCCCCACCTCCAGGGCGCTGTCGCACCAGTTCATCTGCTCGTCCACCAGTTTGATGCTGCTCTTCATCTTCTCGGGCGCCGCCAGCCGGGCCTGGGCCTGGGCCGCTGGGGGCGGGGCCGGAGGGTGGGGACACGCCCCCTTTTGGGGGGACACGCCCATAACCCCCAACCCCTCCCCCTCGCATGATCACCCCCCCCGACCACACCCATTGGCCACACCCAAATGAACACCACACCCTTTTCACAGCCAATCCCAGCGAGGCCCAGCCTTAGCCCTGCCCCCACACCGACCACACCCAGTGGCCACACCCAACCCCCCAAACCCCACCCCAAACCCTTAACCACGCCCCCACCGCCCCACCCCCAGCACTGACCCCTCCCATAGCCCCACCCCAAAGTGACCCCACCCTTTTATGCCCTGCCCCCACCAACCCCACCCATTTAAGCCCCGCCCCATCGACCCCACCCCTTGAAGCCCCTCCCACTCACGGTCGAGCGCTCCGGGCGGGGCCAGGCCGCGGCTGTGCAGTTGATAGACAGGCTGGGTGGGCCGCGGCCCCTCCCTCTCCAGGGGTGGGGCCTGCGTCGGTCCCTCCCCTGTGGCCGCCGAGGCCCCGCCCCCRGCCCGCCCCTCCTCCCCCCGCGCCTTCATCAGCACGATGGGTGGGGCCGGGGCAGGCGGGGGTGGGGCCTGYGCCGGCCCCGCCTTTGGCGCTGCTGGGGGTTGCTGCTGCCCCCCCCAATGGAAAATGACGTCAGAGGGTGTGGCCACGCCCCTGGGAGGGGGACAGGCCCCTCCTAGGGGCGGTGATTCCCCCACAAATGGGGTGGCCACTTCCCCTGCACTCACCCGCTCCGCCGGGGGCTTGGCCAGGATGATCGGGGTCTTCTGCAGGGTCCCGGCYGGTTCCTCCCCCACCTCCTGGGGGGAGAGTGGGGTCAGCGGGGACACGCTCACAGCACAGGCCATGCCCCCATATAGCCACACCCACTCCATAGCCCCTCCCCCATAGTCCTCGCATTGCTCCATACAGGACCCCAGGCCATGCCCCCAGGTCCCCGCCCGATCRCGAAGCCACGCCCCCGCGAACAGCCACGCCCGCATGCACAGCCCCACCCAGCACACGTGCGGTGGGTGGGCATTGGCTGCTGTCAGTCATTGCGAAGCCACGCCCACCCACCATTCACMTGTTCCGCAGCAGCCCCGCCCATCCGCGAAGCCCCTCCCCTCCCGCGCCCGTCACCTCCCCAATGTTCCTTTGGCCCCGCCCACCCTTCGCTCTCCAGCGCCTCCTTCCGGTTCCTTCTCGCGGTTCCAGCAGCGCCGGCGCGCGGCGGGGGCGGGGCTTTGCCCCGAGTCCGACATGGCGGCGCCCACGGGGGTCCGGCGACGATCCCGGAGGGCTCCGCGGGTCCCTGAGTTCCTGGGAGGGTCTCCCGCAGGGCCCCGGGGGCGTCCCGGGGATCCCCGAGCCCCTGGGGGCGGTCCCGGGGGGAGATCCCGGCCCTTTCCCCGCTTCCCGGCGCGCGCGGGCTGAGGGGAGGGGGCGTGGCCCGCACCGAAGCGCCGCGCGCGTGCGCAGAGGAGGCGCGGCCGGTCCGTCCTGCGGCGCGTGCGCAGAGGGGCTCGGCCAGAGGAAGCGCGTGCACGCCGAGAGGGCGCGGCTTCTGCGCCATGGGCGGGGCTCGGATTTAAAGGGCCAGACTACCTTTTTTCCCCGGGGGGGCGCGGGGGCCGCGCTTYGCACCACGTGACCCCTCCGAGTTGTCACTTCCTCTTCCCCACCCGTGCCCTTCCCCCCACSCAATAAACACTCCCAGAACCTCGTTGTGGTTTTTATTAACGGCGAAATCATTGTTAATTAATTAATAGCGAGAGGGTGGGGAAACACGGTGACACCCCGGGGAGGGAGGGGACAGCGTGGGGAAGGGGAGGTGACACCATGGGGGTGACACCAGAGGGGGAAGGGGGGGTCACAGCGCCGGTCACATGCGGGGGGGTCCAGGTGGGTCAGGCCAGCGCCAGCACTGTGGAGGGGGACAGAAGGGTCACAGGGTGACCTCGGTGTCCCGAAATGTCACCGGTTCCCCCCTGCGTCCCCAAATTCTGTCCCCAAGGTTCACCTTGTCCCCACCCTGCCCATGTCCCCAAAAGGTCCCTGATGTCCCCCCCTAAGTCTCTCAACGTCCCCCTTTTGTCCCCCTGATGTCCTCATGTCCCTGATGTCCCCCCCCCTATCCCTGCGTCCCCCCAATGTCCCCTATGTCCCCCGTTTGCCCCAACATCACCCTGTGTCCCCAATCCCCCCCCACCTCCCCTGTCCCTCCCCGGTGTCCCCCCAGGTGTCCGCCCCTCACCTGTCAGCGCCTCCTGTGCGAAGTACTTGACGTCGACGTCCTGGTCCTGCGTCAGCTTCTCCAGCACTGGCTTCACCTCCGTCTGCAGCGTCCTGGGACGGGGACAGGGACAGGTSAGAGAGGTGAGACAGGTGTGGGACAAGTGACACAGGGACAGGTGTGACACGGATGGGTGTGCCAGGGACAGGGGTGGGACAGGGATGGGTGTGCCAGGTGTTGTCACAGCAGGACCACTCAGGGAGCAGCGTCACTCAGGGAAGGGACCAGCACACACTGGTCTGTACTGGTCTGTACCGGTCTGTACCAGGCCGTACCGGGCGCACTGGGGTGAAACCACTATAAACCAGCACAAACCAGYGTAAACCAGTCCGACCAGTGCGGTTACCCGCTGTCCAGGATGGGCCCGATGCGCTGCAGGGACTTGGCCACGTTGAACCGGACGTTGGCCACGGCGTCGGCCGCCATGCGCAGCACCGTGGGCAGCATCTGCGTCGTGGTCACCTCCTGCCCGCACACCTCCGACAGCACCTGCCAGGCGCGACAGGTGAGACGCAGGTGAGACACCTGAGACAGCCCCAGCACACTTCCGACAGCACCTGCCCAGGTGAGACACCGGAGACACGCCCACAGACCCGGTGACACCCCTGCCCAGTGCCTCGGGTAGGGCCAGGTGTGTCTGGGCCATGTCCAGGTGTGCCCAGGTGTGTCTCGGGCATGGACAGATGTACCCAAGKTATCTCCAGGTGTGCCTGAGGCAGGGTCAGGTGTGCCCAAAGTATCTCCATGTGTGCTCAGGTATGTCTGAGGTAGGGCCAGGTGTGCCCAAAGTATCTCCAGGTCTGCCCAGGTGTGTCTGGGGCAGGGCCAGGTGTGCCCAAAGTATCTCCAGGTGTGCCCAGGGGCATCTGGGGCACAGACAAGTGTACCCAAGGTATCTCCAGGTGTGCCCAGGGTGTCTGCAGGTGTGTCTGGGGCAGGGCCAGCTGTACCCAGGTGCCCTCCCAGCCCCCTTAGGTCCCCTCCCCGGTGTCCTCCATGCCCCCAGGTGTGCCCAGGTACCCCCCAGGTGTGCCCAGGTGCCCCAGGTGCTCACGTTGATGCAGAACAGGGTGGTCATGCGGTGCAGGTAGTTGGGGTCGGCCGCCATGGCCAACACCTTGGGCACGATGGTGCCCTGGGCCCAGGTGTGCCCGAAACGCTCCACCAGCTTGCGCAGGTTACTGGTGGCGGCCTCGCGGATGGCGTACACTGTGGGAAACCAGCACGGACCAGCGTGAACCAATATGGACCAGTACAGACCAGTAAGGACCAGTATGGACTAGTGCGGATCAGTACGGACCAGTACAAACCAGTACCACCCACCCACAGCTCCCAGGAACCCCCCCCCGCTGCTCCCAGTTTGCAGCAATTACTGGTAGGAAGTTTGCAGATTACATGAAATGAGAGAGGAACACACCAGTATAAACCAATACAGATCAGTACAGACCAGTACAAACCAGTACTGCCCACCCACAGCTCCCAGGAAAGCCCCCCCATGGCTCCCAGTTTGCACCAGTTACTGGGGGCAGGGTTGTAGATGGTATGAAATGGGAAACGGAACCCCAGCATAGACCAGTAGGCTCCCAGTAACCCTCCCAGTAGCTCCCAGTAACCSTCCCAGTGGCAGCCAGTAGCTCCCAGTACCGTGGTCCACCAGCCAGGCCATGCAGAGCGAGTTCAGCTTCTCATCGAAGAACTCCACGCCCTGCAGGGGGAGAAACCAATACGAACCAGTATGGACCAGTATAGACTACTACAAAGCAGCATGGATGAGAACAGAGCASAATCAACCAGCAYGAACTCACGCTCACCACTGTGAACCAAACCCCCCCAGTACAGACCAGTGCGCTCCAGTGAGCCCATRCAAGGCTGTACAACCCTCCCAGTSCCTCCCAGTGCCCCCAGTCTCACCAGCTGGCCGGCCAGCAGCGGCATGTACTCGATGATGGCCAGCCGGACGCGCCACTTGGCGTCCTCGGCCAGCTCCACGATGGCCGGGAGCAGGGACTGGGAGAGCTGCCGGATCCCGATCACCTCGTTCACGCAGTCCAGGTTGGAGATGATGTTCAGCCGCACCTCGGGGCACTGGGAGCACTGGGAGTTACTGGGGGGCGCTGGGAGGGAGCTACGGGGCTTCTATAGGGGCACTGAGAGGGACTGGGAAGTACTGGGAGGGACTGGGAAGCAGCCAGGGGATGCTGGAGGGGAACTGGGAGGGACTGGAAAGGAGCTATGGGATGCTGGAAAGGAACTGGGAGAGACTGGGAAGCACTGGGAGGGACTGGGAAGGAGTTAGAGCCTTGTATGGGGCACTGGGAGGGACTGGGAGGACTCACTGGGAGGAGCTGGCAGTGGGCAGTGGCTCCCCAGGTGTGTCCAGGTGTGTCCAGGTGTGTCCTAAACACCCCCAAAGTGTCCCCAAAGTGTCCCCAGCCCCCCGAACAGGCCAACTGTGCCCCCACGGTCCCCCCCCAGCAGCCACCCCGTGTCCCCAGGTGTGCCCAGGTGTGTCCTGAACACCCCCGAAGCGTCCCCAAAGCATCCCTAAAGCGTCCCCAGGCCCTCGAAGAAGCCGACTGTGCCCCCCCCAGCAGCCACCCCATGTCCCTGAGAGTGCCCAGGTGAGCCCAGGTGTGCCCAGGTGTGCCCAGGTGTCACCTCGTCCTTGAGCTGGGCCAGGAAGAGCGGCAGCAGGTGCTCCACCGTGTTGTCCTTGCCCAGGATCGGGGACAGGCCCATGATCACCGAGGCCAGCGCGGACTTCACGTGTTGGTTGGCGTCGGACACCAGCTCCTGGGGACAGGTGGGGACAGGTCAGCACAGGTAGGGACACCTGGCCTGAGGGAGAGGGCCCCACGGGGCAGGGGGTGGCTCTGAGGCCACCAGGAGGTGCCCAAAGGTGTCCCCAGAGGGTCACACCTCCCGCTGGGGTCCCCAGGTGTGTTCCCATTATGTCTYCCCAGTTTTTGGTGTCCTTAGGTGTGGCCCCAAGGTGTCCCCCCCCACCCCAGGCGTGTCCCACCTGCCCAGGTGTGTCCCTGAGATACGCTCCCACCCCATGACGTCCCCAGGTGTGCCCCCAGGTGCCTCACCTTGATGCAAGGCAGGATCTGGCCCATGATCACGGCCTCACGACAGTCCGGGGACAGGTTCTCACAGAACTCTGGGGACAGCAGAGGGGACATCAGGGATGGGCCGGGGACACCGAGGCCGCATTGGGGACAGTTTTGGGTCCCCGCTGACCTTTGACCTTGTGCGAGGCGGCCGCCCGGACCTCGGCCTCGCAGTCCTTCATGAGGCTCTGGAAGGCGCCCACCAGGTCGGTCTTGGTGATCTCGGGCCCCACCGCGCGCTGCAGCTGCGGGGACACGGCCCACAGGTGTCCACAGGGGTGTCCCCAAACCGTCCCTTCAAAACATGCTCAAATGTCCCCCCCCCGCCCAAGGTCCCAAAGCGCAACAAACCCCCCAAAACTCATCCCAAACCTCCTCGGACCGTCCCAAACCCTCCCCCGGGTGCGCCCAGGTGCGTCCCCACCTCGGTGAACTTGTCGGCCACCATGTACCGCACGCGCCAGGACTTGTCCTCGGCCGCCTGGCGCAGGGTGGGCATCACCAGCCCCTCCAGCTCCTCCTGCGGCAGCAGCTGCGCGATGCTCACGCACGCCTCGACCGCCAGCAGCCGCACCGAGTCCTGCGCGGGCACAGGTGCGCACAGGTGAGCCCCAGGTGCGCGCGGGTGCGCCCAGGTGACCCTCAGGTGCGCCCAGGTGTGGAAAAGTGCACTCAAGGTAACTCGCAGGTGCACCCAGGTGACCACCGGCGATCCTCAGGTGTGCCCAGGTGCGAAAAGGCGCACCCAGGTAACCCTCAGGTGTGCACACAGGTAACCCCCAAGTGCACCCAGGTACACCCGTGTGCCCCCAGGTGTGCCCAGGTGACCTCCAGGTGYGTCCAGGTGACCCCCATGTGCACCTAGGTGCCCTCAGATGTACCCAGGTGACCCCCAGGTGTGCCCAGGTAACCCTCAGATGTGAACACGCAACCACCAGGTGTGCCCAGGTGACCCCCAGGTGTACACAGGTGACCACCAGGTGTCTCCAAATAACCCTCAGGTGCACCCAGGTGTGCCCAGATGACCCCCGGGTGTACACAGGTAACTCCCAGGTGTGCCCAGACAACCTTCAGGTGCCCCCAGGTGTGCCCAGGTGACCCTYAGGTGCACCCGTGTGACCCTCAGGTGCCCCCAGATGACCCCCAGGYGGACCCASGTGCCCCCCAGGTGTGCCCAGGTGCCCCCAGGTGCGCCGTACCTGCTCGTCGGAGGCCAGGTTGGAGAACATGGGGATGATCTCGCTCTTGACGTGCTCCAGCTCCAGGACTTTGGCGAACTCCCCGAGCTTGGAGGCGGCGGCGCGGCGCACCATGGGCGTGTCGTCGGAGCACAGGTTCCGGAARTACCTGGGGACACGGGGAACACCTTGGGCACAGCCCGGGGCCACCTGGGCACCTGCCGGGGGCTCTCGGACCAGCCTGTGGGGCCACAAACGGGTCACGGGCTCAACGGGAAGACCCAACGTTGAGCTGGTGTGGGGTGAGGGACACAGAGGGTGGGTTGGGGACATTGAGATTGGGTTAGGGACACCAGAGATGGCTTGGGGACACCAGGAACGGCTTGGGGACACCRAGGTTGGGTTGGGGACATCGAGGTTGGGTCAGGAACACCGAGGTTGGAGACGTTAAGGTTGCGTTGGGGACATCAAGGTTGGGTTGGGGACATCAGGAATGGCTTGGGGACACCAAGGTTGGCTTGGGGACATTGAGGTTGGGTTGGGGACACCGAGGTTGGGTTGGGGACCCCAAGCATGGGTTGGGGACACGCCGTGGGGTCTCCTTGACCAAGCCATGAGACCAAAAGTAGACCAAAGGGTCAACGCGAAGACCCCACATTGACCTAAATTGGGTCAACCCCCGCAAACGTGGGGATGGGGGCACCAGTATTGGGTTGGGGACATCAACATTGGGTCGGGGACACCAGGAATGGGTTGGGGACGTTCCATGGGGTCTCCATGACCAAGCCACGTGACCAAAAATAGACCAAAAGGTCAACGCAAAGACCTCAGGTTGACCTAAACTGGGTCGACCAACACAGATTTTGGGATAGAGACACCGAGGTTGGTTTGGGGACACCAAGGGTGGCTTGGGGACACCAAGATTGGGGTGGGGACACAACGCGACGTCTTCACGAGAGCGTTACTTGACTTATAAGATAATCAAGAAACCAACGCCAAGAGGCCGCGTCGACCTAAATCGCGTCGACCGACGGAAACGTGGGGTCGCGGACACCGCGGTCGGGTCGGTGACCCCGAGGTGGGGTCGAGGGTCCCCGAGGCCACCCAGGGGAGCCGCGGGCACTCACTGGCGCAGCTCGGCCTTGACGGGGCTGGACACGCGGGGGTAGCAGACGCTGAAGAGGCCGCAGGCCGAGGTGCGCGACGTGAACCAATCGCCGCCCGCCAGGCGCTTCACCAGCGGCACGAAGTGGCCCTCCAGGTCGGGGGGCGAGTGCTCGTGGGACACCGCGCGCAGCGACTCCACCGCCTTGTCCCGCACCACCGTCTCCTCCACCGTGGCCAGGCTCTCCAGGGGCGGCTGCGGAGGGACACGGGASGTGGGACACGCCCGGGGTTGGAATGGCCACGCCCAGGCCCCTCGGGGGAGCGGTAGTGACGTATGGGAGCCCGGGGTGTGGTTTGGGGGGGGACAGGTGAGGGTTGGGCGGGACAGGTGAGGTTTGGGGAGTCCCAGGGGTGTTTGGGGGGGACCCAGGTGGTTTTTGGGGGTCTGCAGGTGTGGTTTGGGGAGTTCTAGGGGGTCCCAGATGTGTTTCCTGGGCCCCTCAGGTGTATTTTGGGAGATGCCAAATATCCTCTCGGGGTCCCCAGGTGTGTTCTGTGAGGGGCGTGGCCTGACTAGAAGGCAGTGCCTGAACTGAGCAGGGTCCCAGGTGTGTTTTGCGGGGTCCCAGTTCTCTTCTAGACAGGGACCAGGTGTCTTTTGCCTCCCACCAGCTGTGTTCTAGCCTTCCCCACATGGGTTTTTAATCGTTCATCTGTGTTTCTGGGCCCCCAGAGTGTGTTCTGACTCCCTCAGACACGTTTTGACCCCCCCAGGTGTGTTTTTGGGTCCCCAGGTGTGTTTTTGGGGGCTATCAGGTGTGTTTTTGGGGCCCCTACCAGCAGGCAGTGCACGAACTCGGGGCCCCCGACGAGGGCGGTGAAGGTGCCGAGCTGCTCGGCCAGCGCCAGCAGCACCTCGTCCTCATCGTAGATCGTGTCTGCGACAGCACAGGTGACACACTTGTCACCTCCAGCAGGTGTCAATCAGCCCCCAGACCCTGCCCACCACCCCAAAACCCCATCCACTCCCCACCAAACCCACCCAAGGGAGCACTGGGAGATTAGGGTTGATTTTTGGGGGGCAGTGGGGAAATTGCAGAACCTACCCTGCCTCCCTGACCCATCCCGGATTTGGGGGACCCCTCCCGACCCCTCGCTGACTCTGGGGACCCCCCAGACTCCCCAGTACCGGTGAGGAAGGGCAGGAGTTCGCTACGGGTTCGCTCCACGCCCAGCGCCAGCGCGATGGTCGAGAGCTTCTTGATGCTGTTGAGTCGCAGCTGGAAAGGAAAACAGGGAAAAAAGGTCGGGAATTGCCCCTCCCCACGACAAAACGAAGCTTCTGGAGGGGGGGACCAGCTTTCTCAGGGGAGGAATTCCACCTTCAGGGGGCAAAAATGGTTCCTTGGGGGGAAATAAAGCTCCTCCCCAGAGCAAGTAACCCCCACCAAGGGGCMATTAAAGGCCCTCCCGGGGGAACCYCGCCCCCAAGGCGATGCAGCCAATCAGGAACGTCGTCTCACGGCCCCGCAACGCCGCCGCGGCAGAGAGAAGCCCCCCGACTGGCTCCCGCAAAGCCCCGCCCACGCCTGAGGCAGCCAACGGCGGGCGGCACCGGCTCGGACTCGCGCTGCCATTGGCCGGCGCGGGGAGGGGGCGGGGGCAGAGCCGCGCTGCCCCGCCGCCAGGGGGCGCTGCGGTGGGCGGGGTGGATTCCCCTCAGCGCGCTGCGCACCAATCAGAACTCGCCTAACAAAAGCCAAGAGGGCCGCCAACCAATCAGCGCCCGCCTTTCATCCCGATCACCAARGGGACGAGAACTCCCCCACCGGAGTACCGCCGCTGCCCATTAGCCCGCGCCTGAGGGGGTCAGGCCGCCTCAGCCAATCACAGAGGCCGTCTCATGGCCGCGGCCGCCATCAGCGCTAGAAGCGTCGCCGCGGCCAGCGTGCGACGGCGGCCGGGCCCCGAGGACACGGAGGGGCCCCAGGCATCGCGACCTGGCCCGGGGATATCGCGGCGAGGCCCCGGGAGCGCTACCTGCACGTCCTCGTTACGGAGCTCGTCGATGAGCACCGCGATGGGGTAAAGCGAGTCCTCGCCGTCCGCCGCCGCCATCTTCGCCGCCGCCGCCGCCCCGGCTCTGAGGGGCCGTACGGGGCCGCCCGCTCCGCTCTTGCAGGGCCCTCCCGACGCTGATTGGTCGGGGCTGCCGCGGCGCCCGCCCTCCCGCTCGCCCCATTGGCCCAAGACCCTGCCTGTCTGCGCAAACCCCGCCCCTGCGGGCAGCGCCCCGTCGCGCCCTCTCATTGGTCGGCGCGGTTGAGTGACGGCGTGGGGGGCGGGGCGAGGCGTTGCTCGGCAACGCGGCGCCGCCGTGGAGGAGACTGGGAGGAACTGGGACAAACTGGGAGCCRCTGGATCATACTGAGATAGACTGGAATCCCCTAGGACCGGATTGGGACCCGCTGGGTCATACTGGGATAAACTGGGACTCACTTGTTTCGACTGGGACACCCTGGGGCCAAACTGGGACCTCTTGGGGCCGAACAGGGACAAACTAGAACCCCCTGGGGCTGAACTGGTTCCTCCTGGGTCAAACTGGGACCCACCAGGACCCATCTGGGGCCAAACTGGGACCCATTGCGACTCCTCCAGTGCCAAAATGGTTTATACTGGGTTTCACCCGCAGCAATACCCTTTAAGAACCGTCAMATGCACTAAAAATGGGCCATGAAGTGGCCCCACCCCCTGCCTGACCCCACCCCTTTAAGCTATGCTCCCATGGACCATCATGACGTCATCGAGTGGCCACGCCTTTATTGGGGTGGGGGGAAGGCACTGGGGGGCCTGGGCCAGGCTGGAAGGCACTGCGGGGGAACTGGGAGGCACTGGGGAGCACTAGGAGGATACTGGGAGGCACTGGGAGAGTAGTGGGATGCCACTAGTCCAGGCTGGAAGGCACCGGAGGGGACCGGGAGGGCACTGAGAGGAACTGGGATGGACCGCGAGAGCATTGGGACGCACTGGTCCAGGCTGAAAGGCACCGGAGAGGTACTGGGAGAAACTGGGGAGGTCACTGAGAGAAACCGTGGAGGCATTAAAAAACCAGCAGGGCCAAACCGGGACACGCCGGGGGTTACTGGTTGTTACTGGCGGTTACTGGGAGGCACTGGGATCACCCCCCCCGTCAGATGCGGCCGCAGTGCCGCAGTTTCTCCACCAGGGCGGCGACGTTTTCCACCTTCTCGCCCCCCGCCCGGGCCGGGGGCTCCTGCACCTGCAGCACCTTCAGGCGGGGGGAGCCCCCCTGCACCCCCAGATCCGCGGCCGGAATCACTTCCAGAGGCTTCTTCTTGGCTTTCTGCGGGGGAGAGGGGAAAAAGGGTTGGAGGAGGGGGTAGGACCCCTCCCCCCACAAGGGGGCTCAGGTGCACAGGGAAGAACGGGGGTACCCAGGGTGGGGGAGGGTTGGGGGACACACACAGGGAACTGGGGGGGGGTCTCAGGGATTTGGGAGGACATCCAGGGATTTGGGGGGGGTTCCAGGAATTAAGGGGGACATCCAGGGATTTGGGGGGGTCCCACTTCGCCCCTCCCAGCACCCCAAACCGCCTCCCCAAGGGGCCCCAGGCGTGCAGGAGCTCAGGTCTACCCAGTGCATGGGGGCCTGGGGGGGACACCCGGGATTTGGGGGGGCATCCCATGGATTTGGGGGAGTATCCCAGAAATTAAGGGGGTTCCCAGGGATCTCGGGGTCCCGGACACACCATGATGTTGGGCAGGGTGGCGTAGCGGGGCTCGTTGAGGCGCAGGTCGGCCGTGAGCACGGCCGGGAGCCGCAGCCGCAGCGTCTCCAGGCCCCCGTCCACCTCCCGCTCCACCAGCACGGCGCCGTCCTCCAGSTGCACCCGCGACGCGAACGTGCCCTGCGAGGACCAGCGGGGACTGGGAGCCTCCCAGTGTGGACTGGGAACGGCCCCCCCGCCCGGTATCCACCAACCACAGTCCCAGTATGAACTGGGGGCTTCCCAGTATGAAATGGGGACGTTTGAGTATGAGCTGGACCCTCCCAGTATGAAATGGGGGCATCCCACTATAAAACAAAGCCTGCCCACTAAGCGCTGCGGGCTTCCCCGCACAAAATACAGACCTCCCAGTGTGAAACGAGAGCTTCCCAGTACAAAGCGGGGCAGTCCTGCTACGAAACGAGGCGTTCCCAGTATGAACTGGCGCCTTCCCAGTACGCTCTGACCCCCAACTCCGAGCGCACCAGACCCCTGGGGTGGGTACATCCCGTCATGCACCGGAGCGACAGGGTGAATATATCCCGACATTCTCCGCGGCAAAGGGGTGAATATATCCCATCGACCCCTCCCCCGCCGCCGCGAAGGATGACGGGATATATCCACCCCTCTACCGCGAAGGGTGACGGGATATATTCCCCCACCGGCCACGGGGAACTAGGGGATATATTCCCCCTCGGCCGCCATGGGGGGATGTATCCCATGGTGCCCCGCGCGGGGCCTACCTGCGGCCAGTCCAACATGGCGGCGAGGAGCTGCCCCGTCTGGTTACAGTCGTCGTCGATGGCCTGAGGGGGGAAAAGGGAACCTATAGGGTCTATAGGGGACCCCCGCCYCCCCTGGAGAAACAGGGAGCCCGCCCAGGGTCTGGGGGGGCTCTGGGGTGGGTCCATAGAGGGGTCTGTGGGAGTCCCCAGGGGCTTACGGGCGGGAGGGTGTCCTGAGGGGGTTATAGGGTGCTATAGGGGTCTATAGGGGCTCTAGACGGGTCCCTACAGGTCTCTAGGGGGGTCTTTAGGGCTTTACAGGGGCCTATAGGAGGTCCATAGGGCTCTACAGGGGTCCCTACAGGTCTCTAGGGTTCTATAGGGGTCCATAGGGGCCTATAGGGGGTCCATAGGGCTCTATAGGGGTGCAGAAGTGATCTACAGGTGTCTCAGCTTTCACCTGTTTGCCCAGCAGAGCTCTGTAGGGCTCTAGAAGGTTCTATAGGGGCTCCGTAGGGATCTAAGGCGTCCATAAGGAGTCTGGGGGGGGGTCCTTGGGGCTCTACAGGGTTCCGTGGGGCTCTATAGGGTCCCACAGGGTCTCACCTGTTTGCCCAGCAGCACCAGGTGTGGCTGCAGCCGCCCCACGAGCCCGGCCAGCGCCGTGGCCACCTCACGCGGCCCCACGGCCACCCCCTCCCCCACCTCGGCCAGGACCGCCCGGTCGGCCCCGACGGCCAGAGCCGTGCGCAGGGTCTCCTACAGGGAGGGAAAAAGGGGGTCAGCAACACCCCAAAAACACCCAAACCCCTCCAAAAACATTCCCGGGGCCCCGATGGCCAGAGCTGTGCACAGGGTCTCCTGTGGGGGGCGGGAAATTTGGGGAAAAGGGGGTCACCAACACCCCAAAATCCCCTAAAAACACCCCAACTCCCCCAAAACCACCCAAAACACCCCAAAAACACCCCCGGGGGCACCGATGACCTGAGCCATGCACAGGGTCTCCTGTGGGGGGTGGGAAATTGGGAGAGGGTCACCAAAAACACCCCCAAGGCACCCCAAAACACCCCCAGGGGACAACCACCTCCCTCCAGGACATCCCAAAATCCCCCAGGGATCCCCAAAACTCTCCCAGGGGCACCAACTTCCTGACAGTGATCCAGGGATTGCCCTCAAACACCACCCAGGACACCCCAAGCCCCCTGAGATCCCGCCGAGTACCCCCAAAATTCCCCTAAATCCCCCCCAGGACCCCTCAAATTTCCCTCGAAGGGAATCCAGGTGTGTGTGGGGTTCCCCAGGTGTGCAGGGGGGTTCATAGGAAGGGAACCCCGGGGGTCCCCAGGGTTCTGGGGGTGCCCCAGGTGTGCCGGGGCAGTGCCCAGGTGAGGCTCACCTGGCTGGCGCGGGTGCCCAGCGAGGCCGCGATGACCTCGGCCGCCTTTCCCCCCTCGCGGAGCCGCACGGCCTCTTCCAGGGCGATCTCGCAGAAAGGGTTCAGCGAGTGCTTCACCCCCTGCGTCTGCACCCCCCCCCCGCCGGGGGCCACGCGCACCTGGGGGACACACCTGGCTCAGGTGAGAGCGGCGGGGGCCGTGCCCGCACCCCCCCCAGTGCAAAACGGCCCCGGGATTTGGGGAGCGGGGGAGTTCGGAGGGGTCCGAGGGGGATCTCAGGGGGTCTGGGGATTCTGGAGGGGTCCCCAGTTAAGCACAGGTGTCCGGGTGTGACACCCCCCCCCCACCCCAAAAACACCTCCGGAATTTGGGGATGGGGGGTCCCGGGGGAGTCCCGAGGGTTTGGGAGGTCCAGGGGGTCCCGGGGTGGTCCCAGGGGGTTCGGGGTCACCAGGTGGGTCGCAGGGATTTGGGGGTCCCCAAGTCACCGCAGGTATCCAGGTGTGACACCCCCCCAACCCCCTCAAAACATCCCCGGAATTTGGGGTTTGGGGGGTCCCGAGGGGGTCGGAGGGGTTTGGGGGTCCTCTGGGGCTCCCAGGGGGGTCCCGAGTGTTTGAGGCGTCCGGGGAGTTCCCAGGGATTTGGGGGTCCCCAGGTTACCGCAGGTGTCCAGGTGTGACCCCCCCACCACCCTCCCAAACCACCCCCAAAACTCGGGTTCCGGGGGGATCGCGGCGGGATCCCGGGGTCCGGGGTGGGTCCTGGAGGTTTGGGGGTTCCTGAGGGGTCCCGAAGGTTCGGGGGTCCCCAGGTACCCGCAGGTACCCAGGTGCGACCCCCCCCCACCCTCCCGAACCACCCCCGGGATTCGGGGTCCGGGTGGTCCCGGGGGGTTCCCGGGGGGGGGTCCCGGAGTTCAGGGGTGTCCCGAGGGTTTGGGGGTCTCCGTGTCCCCCCCCCACCCGTGTCCCCCCCGTACCTTGACGGCGAAGTCAATGACGCGCTTCACCCCCACGAGCACGCGCAGCGCCGCCATTGCCGCGGCCACGCCCACGGAGCCAGGCCCCGCCCTCAAGCAGAGCCCCCGCCCCCTCCCTTGGCCCCGCCCCTTCCCGCTGAGGGGGCGTGGTGAGAGCTCCCCCCCCGCGGACACCTCGGGGGTTTCTTTGGGGTTTTTGGGGGTCCTGCCGCACTCCTGAGGCGCTTTTAGGGGTCAACGGACACCTGGGACCCCCCCCCAAATTCCCGCGTGTCTCCCCTAGGCACCCCCCGGATATCTGGGACCCCCAAATTCCCCTGTCCCTCCCCTCCCCAAAGCCCCGCGGATACCTGGGACCCCCCAAATTTCCAGCTTCCCCGCTCCCAACTTCCCCGTCCCACCCGCCAACCCCAAATTCCCATGTCCGCTCTCCCCCAGAATCCCCCCGACCACCTGGGACCCCCAAATTCCCTTTGTCCCCTCCCCAGGCCCCACAATATCCCCCACACCCCCCCCCCATATCGCAATGATAAGGCCGATAAGATCCTCATTAATTTGTAATTAATCATTAACGAGCGGGAAAAAAGAGATGGGGACGCCCCTCCCCCACCTTGATAAGCCCCATCTTGATAAGGGGCAAGGAGGGGAGACATCAAGGGCGGCCCGAGGGCGGATGGGGCTGGGGGGGACTCCCGGCGTGGGACCCCCCACCACCTGACCTCGATATTCGGGGAGTCCCCACGATCCCAAATTTTCCTGGTTTTCCCCAAAAAAGGGACCCAGGCGTCCCCTCCCTCACCCCAAAGGGGAGCCAGGTGTCCCCTCCCCCCCCCCCCCACAGGAGTGTCCGGGCAGGGTCACCTTGGGGCGGTTCCCGAGGGGGTATAAGGGGAGCTGGGGAGGGCACTGGGACGCACTGGGAGCACTGGGAGGCATTGGGAGCGGCCATGGGGAAGGAGGTGAGCGGGGAGAGGGATGGAGAGGGAGACGGAGGGAACGGGGACAGGTGGAGAAGGGATGGAGAAGGATTGAGGGGAGACGGAAGGAGGGGAAAATGAAGCGATGGAGAGAGGGATGGAGCGGCGGAGGGATTGAGGAGAGAGGGGGAGACGTGGAGAGGTGGAGAAGGAACGGAGGAGGATGGAGGAGAGAGGGAGGGAGGAAGAAAGGAGAGACGGAAAGAGAGAGAAGGTGGAGGAGAAACAGGCGGAGACAGACAAGGGACAGCGATGGAGAGAGGGAGGGAAGCAGGGAGAAATGAAGGGATGGAGGAGGAACAGGTGGAGAGATGGAGAAGGGATGGAGGGATCAAGGAGAGACGGAAAAA
Source organism: Amblyornis subalaris (assembly GCA_018881555.1). Lineage (NCBI taxonomy): Eukaryota > Metazoa > Chordata > Aves > Passeriformes > Ptilonorhynchidae > Amblyornis > Amblyornis subalaris. The sequence goes on from JACAXG010000487.1 coordinate 83,524, forward strand.
CCACGGAGGAATGAAGAGGGAATGGAGGAGGATTGGGGAGAGAGGGAGGGAAGGAGAAGGGATGGAGAGAGGGAGGGAGACGGAGGGAGGAAAAGAGGGACCCCCCCCTCACCCCCGGCCCCTCCCCCACAGAGCTTCGAGCTGGGCCCCCCCGGCCCTGCCCCCCCCAAGAAGGGCCGCGGCCGCCGCAAGGACAAAGAGAAACTGGAGGACATGAAAAAGGAGATGGATGTGGTGGGAGGCGCTGGGGGCACTGGGAGGGACTGGGAGGGACTGGGGACCACTGGGAGGGTCAGTGGGGGSCACTGGGAGGGACTGAGGGGCACTGGGAGAGACTGGAAGGCTCAATGTGGGCACTGGGCTGTACTGGGGAGGTCAATGGAGGGGTTCTGGGCTGTACTGGGGGGCACTGGGGGGTCCATGGGGGGCACTGTGTTGGACTGGGGGGCACTGGGCCGTACTGGGGGGCCGTACTGGGGGGCACTGGGAGCTCAGGSAGGTGTCCCCAGGACGACCACAAACTGGACGTGATTGACCTCGAGCTCAAGTACAGCACCAGCGTCACCAAGGTGACCCCTGACCCCACAGACCCCATCGCCCCTCTGACCCCGTCAATCCCTTTGAAACCATTGACCCCACCAACCCCACTGACCCCTTTGACCAGAACCCTGTTGACTCCACTGACCTCATCGACCCCATCAACCCCATTAACCCTTCCAACACCCTTGACCCCACCATCCCCCTTGACCCCATTGCCCCCATTGACTCCATTGCCCCCATTGCCCCCGTTGCCCCCATGAACCTCACCAACCCCATTGCCCCCATCGACCCCATTGCCCCCATCGACCCCATCAACCCCGTTGACCTCATTGACCCCGCTGCCTCCGCTGCCCCCGCAGGGCCTGTGCGAGGCGGCGGCGGCCGAGCGGCTGCTGCGGGACGGCCCCAACGAGCTCCGTCCCCCCCGCGGGACCCCCGAGTGCGTCAAGTTCGGGCGGCAGCTGGCGGGGGGGCTGCAGTGCCTCATGTGGGTGGCGGCCGCCATCTGCCTCATCGCCTACGGCGTGCAGGAGGGCCAGGGCGACCGCGGCAGCTCCGACAACGTACGGCGCCTGGGGGCACACCTGGG